>CAAKHG010045246.1:0-16048 GCA_901007715.1 Dactylopterus volitans
CATTTACTTTTCTATACTGCCCGTTTGCCTGCCCGCGTTTGCCGCCGCGCCGAGTGCCGGACCCGGCAAAAGCAATCTGTCGGACCCGTTGTATTCATTTCTCGCCGTGATTTTGAAGAACGCGGGCCGTCTACCGTTAGCCGCCAAATCAAGTGAAGACTGGGACAAGGCATTGACAAGCCTCCTCCAGGAGCTGATGCTGCCCCTCTTAAACACAGAGAACCGCTGCATTCATCCACCCCTCCCTTATACCACTTACAAAATATCACAAAAATTTGCTTGGTCGTTTTCCAACCGCATGGAAAAAGAAACAAACAAACATTTTCTCCCTTAAAATGTCAATTGTGTCCGGTAATTATTCTCCCTTTGAAACCGGAATGTTTCATTGGGGTTAATTAGGTAACCTGGGAATTCTGAAGGCAACCAAATTTTGCCCGAACCGTTCGGCATCACACTCGCCAAAACGCTCAAACTCGCCCAAGCGCGGCTGTGTGGAAGCAGGGCGACGCATTCGCAGGCCTGACGCCTGCTTTACAACAAAATGCCGCGCATCTGTTCGTCCAATCGGAGCCGCATACCCAGCCGCAGCAGTTCCGAACTATTAAGCCTTCTCTTAATTAATACCAGTGGGTTTAAAAGTGTAATTAGATTGTTGGAATCTAGCATAGTGGCACCCCTCTCTCTCTCTCTCTCTTTGGCGCGTTATCACGCTGGATTCAGATGCGAAAGCTGGCAACTGTCAGGACTCCCGAGCAGCATTAACATTTAAATGAAACGGCGTCAAACTCCGGCGCCCTCTAATAACCCTCCAGGGGAGCCACCGGTTCCTTCAAGGCGAGAAAATTCTGGCCAGTGGACCCGTGTCCGCTGCATTCCGCCGCCCAACACGCCATGCTAATGCTAGCAAGCCGCGCCGCTGCAGAACTCAGGTACCCATCGATCACCCATATGTACCCACCAAGATCCCACAAAACTTTTTTTTTTTTTAACTTGTCTTTGTACAATATTCAACTGAATCTAAAAAGATTTACAAATGATTGCATTGTTTTATATTTACGTTTTACTGTGCGTCCCAGCTCTTGTAATAGAAATGCAGTTTGAGTGCTTTTTTTTTGGGTGGGATAGGGCGCCTGTATTTCTAACAAAAAATGAGTGGTGAGCTTTCTTCATTTTGCATTTAAGCCGGAATGGAATTGGCTTCAAATCTCCGCTGAGCGTTCCTCGATGAACGGACATGCGATCGGTGTTTCGTGGACCGCCTTTAAAAACCGCGGGGCCTCATCGAATCATCGCTGGGCGCGTGAAGTTCGCAAATGAAACCGCTGTCGCTTCTCGGAGTCAGAAATAATGCGCGTGTACCTGCTGGAGATCCCGACGACTGCGTGTCATGACACAGCTAGGTCCTTGAGGGATTCCTTCTTTTGACGGTCAAGAATTTTTTAAGAAACGGCTCATATCCCAATTTGGAGACGAGTAATCACTTTTTTTTTTTTTTTTTTTAATGAAACCTGACAGGATTTTGCCCCCGTCCTCCAGAAATCTGCTCTGCGTGACAGCAGCGAGCTGTGATTAGTAATTAAACCACAGGTGGGGAAAAAAAAAAAAACAAAAAAAAAACAAAAACACATTGGTATTTCCTTGCATGGCGAGTGTGCCCGCCTTACTTCTAATAAAGTGAGCAGGTGGGGGGACTCGGAGCTAATGTGGCTAAGTTAGATGGATGGATAGAGTTAGCGAGCAGGGCTGCGAGGGTGGTGTGAATTAGGAGTCAGCACCTCCTCCTCCTCCTTCATGGATTTCCCCATTTGGTGTGGGAAGGAGATTCCTTGAGTCAAGGAGCTAGCTGACAGATGAGTGCCAGATGACCCAGAGCACAGACGGGGGCCGAGGCGGTGGTCTCAGTCATGTCGGGCTCCGACTTTGGCGCTGGCGGCGACTCTGAGCCGCGACAGTCAAGGCGATGTTGAATTATCGCGTTAATCTCGGCTCTTGGCGCGCTGCAGGAACGAGCTGTCCGACACGAGCACCAGGAATTATCCTCCAGAGTCGTGTGGAAAACTCAAGGGACTGATGAATGGACGGATACATTCGCGAAAATATCTCCAAGTACACAAGTCTTAGCGTACTTTTTTACTCAGAATGTCCCTCTGTCTCTGTCTCCTGCTGGACTCAAACTAATTGGGTGACTCATTCCTCATGACTAATATCGCCTTAGCACTTTAGGTTCAAGCTAGATTCATTTATTTATAGAGCAGATATTAAAACAACAAAATGTGACTAAAGTGCTTACGTGACTGAAAAGAAAAGTTAAAAAAAATAGATCAAATAGCAACAAAATACATTTAAATTTAAAAGAAAGATAAAATGAAGCAAAGGTCGGGGGGTTTCATAATAGTCATTTATAGGCTCACATTATCATCTCCTATAGATTCAAGCTTCCCATTGGCGGCAGCAGCAGCGGACAGGTTTAAAAACTCTTGATATGACGCGTCGGTTGTAAGTTTGCTAAATTTTGGTAAATAAAAATTTCGATTCCACCTTTGCTGTGTTTTATGTGTACGTGCCAAACTTAACCGATGAAACAGTTTATGATTCTGGTTTTAGCTGTTATGCATGTGTGCAGAAGCTCTTTAAATGTTTTTTTTTTTCATGGACTTTTTAAGGGATTATTTTCCCCTTTTTTCTTTTTTTTTCTCATTGATATCTCCAAAAGGAGATGGGATTTAATTTAGTGCAGGCTTAATGGATGCTTCTATCCTTTGGCTATTTGCAGACATCCCGCATTATGCACTACATCATTTATCATCCTTATGGGACACAGTTGAAAAAAAAAAGAAAAAATTAAACCACCATTGTGCTGTATTTTCTTGAAGCTGCACCCCCATTCATGATGCCATTGGCAATGTTTACAAAGGTTCATTCCACCTTCACGCTTCCTCTAACCAAACAATGCTGCCCTGCTCCCCTGACCTTTGCCTTGCAGGTGGCGGTCCCCAATGTAGAATATGTTGCAATGCCAGGCAACAGAGGAAGGTGGTCTCGTCTGATGAATCATGTTCTCTTTTCACATCACATGGATGGCAGCGTGTGTGTTTGTGTGTGTGTGACTTAGCCAGCAGAAGCAGTGTGGTGCTTTGGCAGTGTTCTGCTGGCGAACCTGTGGATGTTCCTTTGACCCGTAGCACCTACCACCGTCCTTTCATGGAAACGGCATTCCCTGATGGCCGTGGCCTCTTCCAGCAGGATAATGCTCCCCGCCACAAAGCAACAATGGCTCAGGAATGATTTGAGGAGCACAACAACCAGTTGGAGGAGTTGACTCGGCCTCCAGGTTCCCCCAAATCTCAGTCCGATTCCAGCATCCGCGGGATGTGCTGGACAAACGGGTCCGTTCCGTAAGTTGTGAGGAAAAGATCTGCTGCGAACATCTTGGTGCCGGATACGACAGCAACACCTTCAGGAGGTCCAGACCTCGATGGGTCAGGGCTGCTTTGGCGGTAGAAGGGTACCTACACAATATTAGGCGGGTGGTCATAATGTTATGGCTGATTCTTGTATGCACGCGATATAAACGATATGCACATGAAATCATACTGACGTGGGTGCAGTGCCTCTCAGAGGTTGAGCTGACGCTACACTGTGCTCCTGTCACGTCTCAAATGAATGTCTACAGCCCCGTTTTCCACCATGTGGGCTGGCCTCTCCCGGGTCGCCACGGTGGAGTGGAAGTCGAATGATGGCGGCGCTCTAGGACGCTCTTCGCTCATTCGGCACTTTAATCACGGGTTTCTGTAAAAAGCCTGATGTGATCTCTGTGCGTGCCACATCTGTTGCACGTCTGTTTGTCCTGGAAGAGGTTCGTCCTGACGTTTCCCTCCTCTCCTCCCCCCCGTTAAAAGGTTGTTGTTTTTTTTGTTTTGTTTTTTCCCCCTCACCCGAATCGACCCGAGGACGCCGCCCACTCTACGGATTGTAAAGCCCGCTGAAGCACCGTGACTGCGATACTTAATTTTGTCAAAGTGGAGAAAATAAGATGTACAATTCATGGCTCGCTTGCTAAATTTGATAAAACTCGGGGACCTTTTGTTGCACATTTGAGACTTTGGGATCGTTGGAAGCACCTAACCTGAGTGACTGCTGCATCTGCATGTCTTTAAATACCTTTTGGTTTATTTATCTACGTGCTGCGGCGGGCGTGAAATGTCATTTGTTTATTTTGTATTTCTTTATTTAAGCTTTATTTTACTAGGTGGCTGCATGTCTGATTTTAACTGACTCTGGATGTTCCGCATGTTCCGCTATTTTGTTTTTTTTTGCATTTAGAATAGAATGCCTTTTATTGTCACTATACACAGGTGCAATGAGATTAAAAGCAGCTTCAGTTTCAGTGCAAAACAGTACAAAAAAACTACACAAGAAAATAGAAAATAGTGCAAATAGTGCAAAAAAAAAAGAGGTTGGGGGTGTGAGGAGGTTAAGGTGCACAGTCCTGAGAACGGTTCTATGTTCAGTATGTTATGTGTTAATTGCAGGAGTGATAGATATGATACTATACACAGACATTTACGCTTATGGTCGAATATTGCACAGATTGTCCAGATATGTAAACATTATGTTCCCATATTGAATGGATACTGCACAGTGAGAGTAAGATAATTGCACATAGATAATTATGTATGGCTTGAAGAAAGGAGCTGAGTGTAGGAGTCGTTTTTGCCATCATTTGAGGGCAAATCAGCGACAGTATCAGTCGCAAATGTTGCAGGGGAGTAACGGAACCATCGCAGCAGCCACAGTGGGCTGCTGATGGAGACCTGCCACCTCGCAAACTGTGTTTGCGCCGACTGCGGGCGCCCTAAACATCGATTCAGGAAGGCTAAGTGTTGTCTGAAAAACACAATTGTTTCACCGCCTCCAGAATTCTGGGACTTGTCGAATCAAACCCAGTCACACGTGTCACGAAGCCAAACGGGACTGGGAATCTTAAAGCCTTTAGAAAGCGTTCCGCCTCTTTTCTTTGCCCTCTCCGGTGCGCGTGCAGTCCGGGTTTCAGTCGTTAAACGCGCACGTATAAAGTTATCCCGCTTTGAAAAAAAACTACTTCTTCAAAAAAAAAAAACAACGTATGCGCTCGTCTACTGTGGCAGCATTAGCGCTGCCGTCTATTTGATGACAAAAGTTATCAGGCCTAGCACATCCGAAGACTGTTTTCTCTTTTAACTTTACACTTTATTCTAATTTCAGACTAACTTGACAGACTGTGACAAAAGAGGTCATCAGGTTCCGAGGCTCAGCCTTCTGTGAGTAATCCAAACCTTGTCATGTTGTGACAGTTTCTCTTCTTGGCTCTACCTGATCTGATTTTTATCCATTTTTCCGGGAATTGCTCTAAAATAGAAGAAATAATTAAAAAAGAAAAAAAAAAAATGAACCAAAGCCTGGCTTCCACTCACAGGCAGACATGAATTCTATTTATCCGTTTTTTTTTTGACATCTTTCAGTAGCCTGTCCCTCCTCGGTAAATGGTTCATTTTCACTTATTGAACCGACGATTCAAGTCCTAAATGGATGTGAACTGCCATCTATTCTTTTTTTTTCTCCAGGAAAGTGTGAAGAGAATCACATCACACCATCTATATCTTGTCATTTTCCAAATAACATAATAACACTTCTTTTGTAAGCATGAATAAAATCCCATTATTCAGAGGGATGCCTGCAAAAGAAAAAAAAAATAAAAGAAAAAAAATGTAAAATGGCACATGGAATGAAATAGTGTATTTTGTATTTTTTTTTTTTATGCTGTGATTTCAGTATGATCACCACTCCTTTGAGCAGAGGGGAAAGGTATTTTAGTTTGGGCATGATGGCAATTTCTTTCAAACTTGATAAATAAATATTCTCCACCGAAACTGAATAGACGTACATATTGTCCAAAAAGAGAAATAGAAAAGGGAGCTGCACATTCTTATGCTAAGTCTCTTTTAGAAAATACAATTCTATCAGAATGACTATCCTAATTTTATATACGCAGCCGTTCCTGTATTGAAACTGATTTTATTTACTTTTAATGTCACACGTTTCCGTTTTTAGTTCCATTTGTGCTATAATATGACACCATGCATAATAGAATTTGTGTTTGTCTGCGTGTGATTTTCTTGTTCTGTTCTGTTTAATTTGTTTTAAATGGTGCTGCACAAATACAGTTTATCATCGTCGTTATGAGCTTATACGACGTCTTTTGGTTGCGTGAAAAGCAGATTAAGGCAACCACCGGTGTACACATGAAACTCTCTAAAGTAGTATACACATACTGCATCCCGTGTTTAGTGGTGTACACAGTATGGAGGTCAAATGGACCTCTTCTGGTTCTTGAGGACCCCCTCCCCCTCTCATCTCATAGGCTTCTTCCATCCTAACGGGTTGGCGGTACGCTTCAGGTATTTAAGCTCTTATGGTATTTGTTAATACCTAGAAAGTTTATAAGGACAGAGAAGACTCACGCTTTGAG
The DNA here is from genome assembly GCA_901007715.1 of Dactylopterus volitans. NCBI lineage: Eukaryota > Metazoa > Chordata > Actinopteri > Syngnathiformes > Dactylopteridae > Dactylopterus > Dactylopterus volitans. Next base: position 6,509 of record CAAKHG010045246.1, read on the forward strand.
GGGGGAGTGAGAGAGGCCACCTATGTCCAGTTGGAATCTCTAAACTGAGGACGGCTCAGCGTCCATCCTCGCCACGACTCATGTGGTCCAAACATCAGTGGTTCCCAGGTGACCTTAAAGGTTCTCAGATGACCTTATCGACTCTCTTGCGGTATCCGGGTCCTTCAAAGGGGTTAAATACCATGGACTCCCCACCCGACAGTTGGAACAGAAGGAGCCTTTTCGGTGAGGCTTCACGTCTTCAACGAGCAAAAGTAGTAGCAGCTGCGTTCCGCCTAAGCTCTTAGGAATACTTTAATACATGCAATAAAAGTAACTTCCATTGAGGAGTTATTCCTCTCATTACTTTCTCGACTTTCCATGACGTTTGTCCACCCCTGAGTAGTCTGACTGCTCATTCAAGCCTGGAAGCTGCTGAGGCCGACCGCGGTCTGACCTGTGGGCTGCATGGCGCGGAACTCTGGCCAGCCTCCATTACTCCCCCGTGCCTGGGCTGACCCTTGCAAGGAAGCATCCCTCCATCGTGTCCAAATATTGATCCCTTGGCCTCTTTTTAAACAGAGGACCCTCAACACACATTACTTTTCCTCTGAACCCGAACCCGTGACTGTGTTATGGACACACTTTAAGAAGGTGTGTGTCGCAGCTCCTGAGGGAGCAGCGCAAGCAGGTAGAGGAAATAACAGTAATAAAGCCGGGCCTTTTGTTGGTTGAATTTCCCTGTAGATTAAACTACCGGAGGAGTTATTTATTCGAGGAGGAAGCCATTTAGTGTGACAAGTTCATAAAAAAAATGCAGGTTTTATCCAAGTAGAGAATCCACCGTCGCAGTTAAGTTGAGGGTCGGCGGAAAGGTTCCGTAGCGTGTCGGAAAACAGGTTGCAGGAATGCGGTGTGGGTGGAACACCGGCAAACCGGCTACAGCCGGCGTGTCGCGTGAGCAGGTTTCTCGCAGGAAGTCATGGAGAGACACGAGACGAAGTCAAAGTCGCCGGATTTAAAATAAACGTATGACGACTCTGGCTTCCTCTTACGAACTTTTTTAGTCGCTTGTTACCATTCGTCATCGGGAGTAAACAAAGGCCGAGCTTTCGCAGCGTTCACCGCGCGCGCCGCGGCCGTCTCAAGCCTTTATTTCATACCGGGGTGAGAGTACTGGGCGGCGAGGACCGTCTGTTCTGTCGCCGGCGGCACGTGTGTGGCGCCTGCTTCCAGAGGACTCCTCTATTTGTAGCCGCGTTCCCCGTTGCAGTTAAAGAGGGCCCATGCTGTGTCTTGCGCTCCGATTGGCCCCCGCGACTGCAGCTTGTTAGCGGGCGACGCCGGCTACGCACTCTGCCAGGCGTCGGGAACACGCCGGCGAGCGCCTTTGAATGGTTCAGATGTTGGAGCGCGCGCCGCTGTGGAGGAGCCTCGGATCAGGCGCTTTTGATGACGGCCTCCGAAGTATGTCAGTGAGCAGATGATCGGGGCTAAAATTACATGCCGTGAACGGGGTGTAGGAATGAAATGACATGGTGCGTCTCTCCATCCATTTTTCGCGGCGGCAAGAGACTGGGTTACATAAACCACATCTGTCTCCATGGCAACATCTTTCAGCTCCTCATATAGCCGCCAATGGCTAGACAAGCTATACAGTCCTTCTGGCTTGCTCTGGGTCTACCTATATCCTGCAGGTCGGACATGTCCGGAATACCACCAATGGGAGGCATCCTAACATGGTGGCTGGACCACGAACCAATGAGCTCACGCTTATCCCGCCCATCCGCCGCCGGAATCCAACTTTGCTGCTGCTTGCGCGCCACAATTTCATTCTCTCAGACGGTGAAAGACAATGCTCACGTATTCACTGGAGTCTCCGTTAGCGCTATTTAGCTTCAGAACTCTGGAGGCTTGCTGGGGGAAAGACGGCGCACGGGCAGAGGGCGTAGAACTGTCTCTCGGTACTTTTTTTGTTTTTTTCTTTCTCTCAAATTTGAAATGCAGATCAAACAAAACAAACAAAAAAAAAAAAATCAATGTGGCTAAGTCTGTGGCGAGTAAGTTGACCGGTGTTAACATCGGTTTCCGTTCACAGACGCGTCTGTCAGGTATTAGATTAGCTTCCTCGCCAGCCCCTTTAGACAAGAGTGTGTTTGTTCCCGCCGTAATGCTGTTATCTCCCTTTCCTTCCCCCGTCTAATCTGGACACCTAAAGGCCACACGAGTGAGCGGTTCTGACAGGGGCTGCGCGCAAATTGAATTTTTCTTCCCATATCCTTTTTTCGATTTATAATTCCTTCTCCCGCGCTCCCGGGCAAACTCGATTTCTGACCCTTTAGACAAAAGGCTCAGATAAAGCAATTAGTTTATGATTCCGTGTGAAGTCCCCGGCCCGGCCGACCTGACAGGGAGGGCGAGACAGGAAAAAAAAAAAAAAAAAAAGCGGCACAAACAAGCGTAGTGACGGTCACCGGCGGACCAATTGAGCTCCGCGGCAATGAACTCGAGGAACAAAGGGATTCCGCCGCCCGAAACGGCTCAATATGAAGGTGAGCGCAACTATGAAGGCGTTCGGAGAGCCCTTCCAATATGTCTCGCCTGTGAGTGTCTGAGCGCTGCAATTTCCTCTTGCTTTTTCTTATTTTCTCATTTTTTTTTTTTTTTTTTTAAATTTGACAGCACTTTCCGACTCTCCGGGTGTCAGTCTGTCTGCTGGAGGTCAGCATTTCCGAGACCAAAGCCGAGGCGCCGAGATGCGTGTCTGGATTTCTCTTTTCAAGTGGAGACGCTAAAGTACAATGACTCATGAACATATGCAGCAGCCGTCGTATTATTTTATACATCACAGAGGGAATGAAAAGGAATTTCTTTGACACTTCGCACTCTGAAAAGGAAATTCTTCACAGCGAATTTTTTAAAGTTTTGATGTACTTCGATAAGCAACTCTCAGCATTGATGCCTGTTTACTTTTTTTTCGGTCTTTTGAATGCACACACACACACACACACAAAAGTACACACACTGGACGCATGCCAGATATAAAGGAATTAGACACAATAAAAAAATAAATAAAAAATGCTGCCAACTCATTCTGTTTCAGGTCGAAAATATCCCATCCAGAAAACACCAACAAAAAAAAAAAAACAACCTTATATGTACATATATACAATGACGGCCATAAGATAATCATATGTCTGTATCCCAGGTTTTTGATAACATCAATGTCTTCAATTTATTTATATTCAAACGCTAATCTACATTTCACAATAAACCTTTCCTGTAAACCTAAATTAAAAGGTCTCCAATTCCAACTCCTTGGTTAGTGATTTGCTACATTTTCCGGCACTTATTTTCGGCAGTACTGCAATAACCTTCACCCTTGAAAACCCCAAATACTAGCCTTTGAACTTGTTGAAGTTTTAAGTCAAATTTTAAAAAAAATGCAACTGCAGAGATGTCTTGCAAAAGCACAATGCTGAAAAATTTGGATCGACGCCGTGAGGACACAAATTGCAAAACGTGACCTCTGCAAAATACTCGTTGTCAATGATTTTCCTTCCTAATAAAATCTTAAAAAATTGCGAAATAAAAAAAAAATACTGTAAACACCACGTTTGCTACAGCCCACCCTCCCTTTTTTGTTTGTTTTTTGCTGATGCATTGCTATATTTCATGGAATAAAGTGCAAGTGAGTGAAAGTATATGCATCATGTCGTCTACATGCTCACGGGCATTCAAGTGTGCTCTGGGCTTGTGCACACACACACACACACACACACACGGGCTAAATGCGGATCCAGTCGTCACTGCTCTTTAGCATGACTGGTGCTCAAAAAAAAAAAACTCCGCGGGGTATCTTTAAAAATGCAGCATTTGCTTGAAGCAGAATAAACAACATGTTTACTTTATTAACATTTAACCGAAACCGCGATCCGTTTGAAAGCGCATCCAACACTGACACTTCCATCCACCGAACACCTCCCGAGTACTTGTGTCCCATAAATAAAGTATGGAGCACTCGGAGAGCACAGACGCTCGCCGGGGCGGCACAGCTTCCCTTCATCTCCCGGCTCTGCTCGACAATGGTGAAAAATTCCTTTCAGGAATATTATCACGAATCCTGATGTTTCCCAAAAAATGCTCTCACTGGTTTTTATCAGGCCACGAAAGGAAGTCTAAAATCGGTTAACGTTTTTGGGTAATCTTGCTGACTAACGGTTCTAAACTTCAGTGCAGGTCTAACTTCTGTGGCAGAGATAATAAATCACTTTGCACCACACGGAAACATGGAGGCAGCTCGGGAACTTTTAATCGCTCTATGCATTTCTCAGAGTATAATTTTCATTCCCAAGCAATGCTCAGCCTTTGTGCCATCTTTATTGAAGGTACCATATCTGCATCCCAGAGTAGCACAGACTTTAAGCTAAAACAAGGAAAATGCTGCATAATTGTAGCAGACGGCATGCGAAGGCTAACATGAGGAAACGCCGAGGCCCGCCATCAACCGGAGAACGTGGTGCTACGAGTGAGGTGGAAGGAGTCGGTCTGTGTATAAACATCATACCAGAGGTGAGGACATTGATAGAGGAAGGAAGAAAGAGAGCCGGACACTCAGCCAGCGCAGCTTTCTGCTGCTAGCGACTTGACTGTGGCATACAGCTGCTGTGGTCTTGATGGTCATGGGCGGTAATGAGATCGACCGGAGGCCCGCGGGCCCGTCGCCGTGGAACCAAAAAGCCCTTTCGGCTTATGCTCAAGTGTGCTTCCATTCCTCTTTGTCCCAGGCCGCTGTCAAAATCTGTTTTACTTCCCTCAAAACGATGTTAAAAACAGCGCCGCTGCTCGCCCCGCCCCAGCGCCCGTGTCACTGCGCCGTCCAGGATGCCGGCAATTAATCTACGCGGCGTAGATCCTGCTTGTTCTTGTGTTATCTGCTGCACAAATGAAAGTCGGAAGGACGGGCGGAGGGCCGCGCCGCGTCCTCTGCCAGAGTCTCAGGCCCCAAACAAAGATATCCCGAGTGAACTTTACAATGATCCCTTTTTTTTCCCGCAGATCCAACAACCATCGCAGATAAAGCCCTGACCTGAGGGGAAAAAAAAATTGTTTTTACGCGTGGACGTGTGATCGGAATGAGTGTTCGGCCGTATCGCTGCAGTTTAGCAAAGCTTTACAGAGCCGGAGGAAGGAGCGTCCACGCTGTGCAAACTGTTTGTGCTGCTCGCCGGCGGGAGCAGTCTAAACACTGGGGGTCTCCGGAGATGCCAGCTAATGGTGAATCACTGCGCCGGCTGCTCAGCGGGGGCCGGCGAGAGGACACAGTCAAATCCCCGGAGTTGGAATATCAGTCCCGCAGTCAAGCAGCACTGCACTCAAAAAAAAAAAAAAAAAAAAAGAGGGATAATACGAGCCGAGCGAGAGTCTGCCGGATGCCGTGTTGCCCTGCAGCTCGCACGCCGGTCACACCGGGCCTTCTTGCATAAACGCAGAATAAGCGCGATGCTTGACCTTTCGGTCGCTGCGTTCTCGACTTTTTTCCTCAAACCCCTTTAACACCTAACCCGGGGCATGCCAGAGTGACGGCCGCTCCTGAGCCACGTGGACCTCATGCGCGGTCTCCTTTCAAAAGGTTGCACCTTTTAGTTCAGCAACACTAAGCGCCACGGGCGTTGAGTAATAAAAGCTCGAAAAACCGTGGAGCAGAGTGTGGTTTTTTTTTTTTATTCTTTATTTCTGCCTCAACATATTCTTTATAAACAAATGCCCGCGGACGACCCGCATGTGGCTACGCTCCATTACACTTATTGTCTGCTGACAGGTGTTTTCCGCCGACGGGAGCTCATCTGCGTTTGAACAGTCCCTTTGGCTCTGGGAGGTTCCTAACCGAATTAAAACGACCTGCAAGTGCCTCCCGAGCAGCCACGACAAGCGCGGGGTCAAGCTCTCTAAAAACATTAAGGGGCGGGGCTTCAGCGGTTCCCAGCGCTAGCTCCTTCGGCGCGGGGAACCGCTGACTCTCCTTGACGAGAGCGAAGCGGATCCTCATTCGGCCGCTCGCAAAAACGAAACGAGCTCGAAACGACAAGGAGCGCCGATCGTTTTTTGCACTCTTTTAAGGTGGCTGCAGGTTCTTTGTGGCGGTGAGGCCTAGCCAGAGCAGTCGAGTTTAGCAGGAGGCAGACGCGGTATGTCCCAAAAAAAGGCGTTTAATCTCAAAAGAAAAGTGTCTGTATATGTAACCAAAAAAAGGACAAAACTATACAAAATTAAACAGTTAACAAGGCTTAACTGAATGAAACTAAACAACACAGCAACTTAGATTTAACTTCACATCACAAGGTGCAACCCAGCTACACAGACATAGCAGCCCCCTCCTCAAGGGCCGACTCGCCAGTGCCTTTATATAGCGCCGGCCATCAGCGCAAAACCAGCACATGATTAGGAAAGACCATTCGCGCGGGTGAGTTCACCATTCCTTCGGAGACAAAGTGAAAAAAAAAACGCAACAAACTTACTTGACAAACACTTTAGACGGCGAGATTCCGCTTAGCCTTCATCATTTGACCACTATTTCTATCAAATTTCAAACCGATAATCCACGACGTAATTTCCAAACACCCCTGTAGATAGTCTCTTCCACTGACCTCGCTGATGAGGTCACCATAAAAGCAGGAAGTGCGCCTGCGTTTCCTCCTTTTGTCTGCGGAGCACACGGCGAGCGGCTCAATTAAGGGACGCACGTTTAAAATAAACCAATTTAATACATATAAAGAGTACGATGCAAAACACAAACAAACCCGGAATGATGTGCAAGCACGTTACAGAGCAAAGGTGGAATTTGCCAAACAAATACCAATCAAGCGTAATCAAGTCTGAATGAGGTGGTAAACGGTGAGAGGCGGCGTGGTCCTCACCCACTTTGTCACAATCTCGCTCTTCTTCTTTGGGCAATTAGCAGCGATAGTGTTGTGGGTGATCAACGCGAGGATTGTGTGGATCACCGGTGGCGCTATTTTCTTGCCTTTACTCTTCATTCCCCATCCGGCGGTTGATATTTGGTCATATTTACACCTTCACTGACCTCTGCTGCGTTTGTCCAGGTGATGATTTTAACCTGGAACTCCAGATTGATAATCTGCGGAGTAGCTCTGCAGGCCTCACATCCCGCACAAACGTATCGGTTGTTTTCATGCCGGGCGAGATGATGAGGCTGAACGCTTGGCGGCCATTTCATTAGCTTCCATTCGGTAGCTTCTGTTTCTCTCTGTACTCTAATTCCCATCTGGGTACGGGCTCGTGGTTGTCCACGTTTACGTCGCCCTCGTTTAACAGCGTGGCGAGAACGCGCGAGGCGAGGAGCGCGCTTCCTGCGGTCCATTTTCAGAACACCGCATTGTCATCGCGGTGGACCCCATGTTAATGACATGCGCCATTGGGTAATGATGTACCCCAGCGTAAGAGCGGTCGGATTATCTAATGAGCGGATTACTCCTTTTCTAAGTCCTCATGAATATCCCTCCACATCTTTCTTTCTTTCATCTTTCTCCACATCTAAGGAGATACGGGGAAGGAGATGGGAGGGATAGTCCAAACACACCCGGCGCATGTGTGTGTGTGTGTGTGCAGCCGTGTGCTTGACGTTCAACTCCCCTGTTCCACCCGCTATGATATGCTAATTTGCCCTGGTATCATTGTTGCTAGTTCGTAGAGCTCGGTGATATTACATAACGTCGCCTGACGGCAAAGCGCGTCTGTGCACGATCCTGAAGTCGGACGGCACGGACAATGGCTAGTTTAGTGGCTGGCCTGGGCTAGCCTGAAATCTCATTGGCCGATCAATGGCCACCTCGGATCTGATAGGTAGTTGGTCAAGTTCATCATTTATATTTATAGTTATAGTTTATCATTGATCGGACTGAGGTTGTGTCAGCTGGTTTCTGTCAGTGGGGCGGGCGGTTGGTCGCATCCACGTGCCACCGTCGATCCGGTTGCTACACTCAGGAGTCACCGTGACAACGTTGTTAGGTACTGTCAATCTAATGTTCGATTTATGCTAAAAGCTGCCGCCCAACCAACCAGCATTTAGCTTTCTTTTTTTTTTCCTAGCTATTTTCATCTGATTTTGCCATATCAAGCACTGTTTTATGAATGTATGTCCAGCATGAACAATGGGAGGGGGATATGTGTGGTAATGTTGCCATACTTAATTGAAAAAAATGTTCACGTACATTTTCTAGTTTTTTTTTTTTTTTTTTTTTTTCTCTTGGAGATGGAGGACGTTCCGCTGGTCCGAAGTATCAGTTTGCTCTGTACATGTTTTATTTATCGTTTTTAAACATGCAGAGGCAGAGCAGGTTGCATTGAGATGCCACAAAAGGCTTTGATGCAATACATTTTCATTGTATATTCACTGAAAACAATCGAAGCTCTCAGAACTCAAGGAAAAATAAATGTGCAGATAATATAAATTCTTTTCTCTTTTTTTTTTTCCATTAAAGGGCTCGACGCTGTTATTCAAGAACCCCTGTATTCCACACACTGAATCTAAACCATTTTAACAATGATCCTGTAGGACATTGCAGTTATAGCTATTGATTGATTGATTGATTGAATTGCATTTACCCCCCTGGGATATTAAAAGAAACTTTGAAAAGAGTCGCAGTCAGTCTCAGTTTTCAGCAGCTGTGAAAAAGCCCAGTCCCAAACACGCATTTTTATGTGTACTGCAATACTTCAGCGGATCAGACACACCCACAGACGTCAGGTTCTCTTACTTCCATCTAGTTCCCTGAAGTTGCTGTGGTCCCTCATATTTGGTTTTTATTCTAAAAAGTAGGGGTCCAGTTTTGCTCAAATTGTACGACATTCTTTTGCAAATACCTGTTTTTATACAAGTCAGTATAAAAAAAAAAAAGATGAAGGAAAAACGTGTAACGCCAGTGTGTCAGTGAGCAAACCACGAATGCGACGGCTGTTATTTTTATGGCTTCGGGTGCTGCGTGACCAAATTAGTCCAGAGGGCAAAACAATAGGCGATGCTGACAGCGACGCTGCGGAGGCTTCTTCATGTCCCACCGCGCCATCTTTACACATTTTATGTTTCAAAACAGAAGGATCAGCGGTTTATGCTTCTGCGCCGAGGCGATGGCGTGCGAGATGCCGGCTGGCTCCTCCCCGCTCCAAACCCTGCAGCACGGCTTGACGCGCGCCTCCAAAAAATGTCTAACCTAATCTAAGGGCTGTGATTGGCCAGCTTTCAGTACATCATCTCCGGTATTTACCCTCTCCTGTTATTCCCACCTGCTAAACCGCCATTTTTAAAGTGTTGGTCCTGGACTCGCCAACAACGGAGCAAATTGAGGAGCGTCTGAGTGAAGAAATTCAGGTATCAGAGCGCTTGTACATTGCTCACTGCATCAGGGGCAGGAAGCTGGAAACCTAAACAGTCGACGGATGTCGTGGTTGCGCAGCACCTTCAGGGGGGAACCGCACGGCGCGCATCCCATCCGGGCGCAGAACTCCGAGAGGTTTTCAAGAAGGCGTCGGACGGCGCGGCGA
>CAAKHG010045250.1:0-12146 GCA_901007715.1 Dactylopterus volitans
CCGGCTGCCGTTTTGAGGCAAACCCTAAAGCTTAAAGCCTACCCCTTAAACCTGGACCCTGAACCCTTAAAACCCTAAACCCTACCCCTTCTCCAAATTAAAAATGAACCAGTGGAATATGCCGTTTCTCTTTAGCTAGCATGATGTTCTTATGGAAACCATGAGAACATAACTTGTTGTCCTCTCAGTAATTTAGTGGAGGGTTTTTTTTTTTGTTTTTTTTTTTGGATTGGCCCCAAACGAGCTTGGACGCTGTGAAGGTGCAGCCCCATGATTGGCAGCTCTCTGCTCAGAAGCTGCTACTTCACGTTCATAACTGCAGATCTTTGATCCGGCGTGGGGCCTCAGCCGCTCTACGGTGGCCCAGCGGGTCAAAGTGCCATATTTTTTCTCTTGAGCCCTTCTAGCTAATATTCAAGTATCAGGTTTTCCTCTATCAAAGCTAAGTTGGCTTTTTCTTCCCGAGATAAAGTCTCATCCTCTTTCTGTGTCGCTCCTTGGAGAGGAAAGTCAGTCGACGGCTAATGTGTCCTCGGCCTCGCGTGCTTTGTGGTTAGTCCTGCCGCCAGCTCCTGGTTCGGGTCTTACCGCTACGCTCCTCTTCTAAGTAGGTCTCGTACTCGTCCCTTTGCTCCTGGCTGTACTCCTTCCTCCTCTCGTTGTTTCCCAGCCTCACCCGCTGCTCCGCTGTGGAGAACCAGACCAGCACAAGTTCTGACCCACGCCATCGCAGCCGGTGCAGCCGCCGCCGCGCCGCGATTGGCTCACTGGACCGTTTCCCACGCGGGACTAGAGTCCGATCAAAGCTTGTTGTAGATCGCCACCTTAAAACCCAAATCCGGCGACCTTCATCCAGCCGCGAAGGAGCGACATCGACATGATTAAGACCGCTGGGACTTTCAGCGCCCCGAGTTACCCGGGTAACTGCTCACGGAGGAGGTGTACAAATCAAAAAGCTGGTTTGTTACAAATAAATTATCACTGAACCTGAACAAAACTAAAGTTGTGTTATTTGGACGTCGTAAAATGAGTGAAGACGTTCAGATGAAAATCAATAGTGGAGTGCTGAATAGATGTCGGGCATCATTACGCCCTCTGTGCTGTGCTCTCGATCATACGACCATATCTGATCTATTGTGTTGAAATCTGGGCTATATTGATATTAATTAATACTTCCAAGAGTACCTTGCAAAGGATATGAACATTTCAAAAAAGAGCGGTAAGGATAATAATTTATGTTGGATATCTTGATCATGCCATACCATCTTTTTAAATTACAGATTTTGAAATTTACTTTAAAGTCAGAGCAGCAGTCTTAATGTTTGAAGGAAGAAATGCACGGCCGGAAAATATATATATAAAAATAAAAAAAAGTTTCATTATAGAGAAGGAAAATACCATTGAAGAGGAAAACTTTTAAACAACCTTCTGTGCATATCGGAGGGGTGACTGGAAAGGTCTGGAAGATGAGAAATAAAGCTCTGTACAGTTTAAACAAAAAGATACAAGAAAACAGTTCTTGACAAATATAAAAATAAGGACCTCTAAACAATTCTTTTGAATTTCTGTTTGCATTTCTTCAATCATATTTCTGTTTCTTATATGCAATAATATGTGTAATAGATTATTATTTTGAGTCTGGGATATTATGGGAGGCTGGTTTAAATACGCATTGATCTTTGCATTGCTCTTGTTGTGTTTATTTATTTTGCGATTTATTTCGTGATGCGTTCGAGGACACTGCGTCAAGATGTGGCTTGAGGTGGTGGAGAGCCTGCTCCGTCCTGTCCTGTGACTCCTTCCGAAGCCTCCAGTGTGTGTGTGTGTGTGTGTGTGTGTGCGTGCGCATATGTGTATGTTGGCTCATGCGTGTGCGAGAGTTACCGTCCCTCATTCTCAGCTTGCAGACCTCAAACTGTCCTACTTGAAAGTCGGGCTATAAACCGAAAAAACCAACCTGCTCACACACACACACACACACACACACACACACACACACACACAAAAAAGGCCACTCACCTCGGAGCTCCGCGTAGTAATCGGCCCACCGGCGCCCGCGGCGTTTAAAGAAGGTGGAGGCATCTGACTCGGGCATGAACACCTGCTTCGCCACCCCTGAAGGTCAGAGGTCAAAAGGTGAGGGTTGGCACGAGGACGAGGCGCGAGCGAGCGGCTGAAGCAGAGAAGCGGCGGACTGGTTTCACCTGCGGGATCGGCCCGTTTCACGTGGTCTCCGACAGCTGCACCCTCGCTCATGCCGGAACCTGAGATCAGAAGACAATCAAGACTAGACCAGGGTCACGTGAGGACCTGGTCCATCTCCAGGAGGGACCCAAAGCTCGGTGTGTCATGAGGAGGAGGAGGAGGATGCTGGCGTGTGAAAGCGGGTCTCCGGGACAGGAGACTTATCTTATCTTATGATTATCCTCCTCTTAACGAAAAAGACAACTGATCATCCGCCCAGATGATTAACTGGCCTGCAGGTCCACTGCTCAGCTTATCCTGCCGTCTGAAGCCCAGAAATCCCAACATGAAAACAATGCGCGCTGCCGTCAGTTCAGGCCTTTACTGGTTTTCATAAACTGACACGAGGCTGCATGAGCAGGTTAACGGGCATTAGAATGAATGGGGGACATCAGAGGTGACCTCGGTTAAGACGCCGAGGAAAAAAAAAAGTCACGCGTCAGCTGGAAGAACAACCAGGTCCATCAGAGATTCTGTTGTCCACCATGAAAGAATGACGGCACGTTTACAGCACAACCCAAACCCAGTCTGACTAACCCTACTCACCTCACTCACCTCACTAACCCTCCTAACCTCACTAACCCTCCTAACCTCACTCACCTTACCAACCCTCCTGACCTTACTAACCCTATTAACCTTACTAACCTTACTAACCCTCACAACCACACTAACCTCACTAACCTTACTACCCCTATTAACCTTACTAACCCTCCTAACCTCACTAACCCTCCTAACCTTATTCACCTTACTAACCCTCCTAACCTCACTAACCTCACTAACCCTCCTAACCTTATCCACCTTACTAACCCTCCTGACCTTACTAACCTTCCTGACCTTACTCACCTTACTAACCTTACTAACCCTCCTAACGTCACTGATCTCACTCACCTTACCAACCCTCCTGACCTTACTAACTAATTAACTTTACTAACCTCACTAACTAACCTAACCTTACTAACCTTACTAACCCTATTCACATTACCAACCCTCCTAACCTTACTCACCTTACAAACCCTCCTGACCTTACTAACCCTCCTAACCTCACTAACCTCACTAACCCTCCTAACCTTACTCACCTTACTCACCTCACTAACCCTCCTAACCTCACTCATCTTACTAAACCCTCCTAACCTCACTAATCTCACTCACCTTACCAACCCTCCTGATCTTACCAACCCTATTAACCTTACTAACCTCACTAACCTCACCAACCTTACTCACCTTACTAACCTCACTAACCCTCCCAACCTCACTAACATTACTAACCCTCCTAACCTCACTAATCTCACTCACCTTACTAACCCTCCTAACCTTATTAACCCTCCTAACCTCACTAACCTCACTAACCCTCCTAACCTCACTAGCCCCGCTAAACCATATTTTAAAGCTCATTGGTGTCCTTTCCTTCATCAGCCTCGGGATTTGGAACCCTCTCCTCTCCCTTCCCCACTTGGCTTTCAGCTTCTCTTAGCCTGTTTTTTAGCTGCAAAGCTAAAAACCATGAGAGTGGAACCGCGTATCCACTCGAGTTCAAACGATTTCCCTGCACCACACGCTATTTGCATTCATTAACAAACACTAACCCCAACCCCACTAACTCTACTAAGCCCGAGTCCCACGCAACCTTTGGCCCGTTGTACAGAGGAGGGTCTCACCAGTGAGGACGAGGAGGGTCGAGAGCAGGCAGAGAGCGAACACCTGGGTCCAGGACATCTTTGGAGAGAAAAGCCAGAGACCCGCTGGACCTCGCAGAACCCAGAAGCGGACTGAACCGGAGGAGAGAGTACCGTGAGAGAGTGGTGGTGGGGGGAGACACAGAGAGAGAGAGAGACAGACACAGAGAGAGAGAGCAAGAGAGAGACAGGCCGAGAGAGAGACAGAGAGGAGAGGGAGCAAGCGCTGGAATTTGAGAGCTTCAGCGGAGGAGTAAGAACGGCGGGACGATGGATGGTTTCTTAGAAACCGTTCTGACTTCCTGTTGATGAAGCACCACTTGGTCTTCATCCCACTGTCTCATTTGGTTTTGGCTTCCGTCTCCGTATGAGAGCTGGTGTGTGAACGAGGTGAATCAGCTGGATCAGCAGCCGCGTCCCCCGACGGGTCGGGGGCACGCCGATGTGTTAGCGTGTCCATTTTATTTATTTATTTATTTTTTTATTTTGCCAGGTTGCAGTGTACCCAAGCATGAATATCGAGCATCGTGCAGGCTCATCGCCGTCCGCTGCAGCTGCATGTGGATCAACTTCATTCTGGACCTCAACAAATATGTCGCCTTAACACACACACGCACACACACACACGATATCTGACGGCTGCTGTTGCTACATTTTCAGGACTCTTTTAACGTTTTGTTTTACTCTGAAGTACGTATGACAGGAGCTTGAGGAGCTCATGGCCAAATCAAACCTCCTCGATTGCTGCGATGAGGTGACGCGTCGGCACCTTCGGGTTCTCACGCAAGTCGTAAAACTATTCATAAACATGCTGCCACCAGTTCATCGCCGACAGTCAGCTCCTAATTCGGTTACTGGCTTTATTGTTAGGAGTTTTGTGGCCAGATATGATCAGCCGAGGCAAAAGTGTGTGTGTGTGTGCGTGTGTGTGAGTGACCTTTGCCGGAACGAAAACAGAATCTGATTATAACAGCAGTCTTTTATTATGGAAACATTACATCAAATTGCGCGCGATTTCAAGAAAACCCGCATTCACGCATCGTCAGCGAGATTAGCGGGGTCTCAGCCCTGCCTTCATGAACCATTAATGCACTTAATCCAGATTAGGCCGCGGCTGCAGCTATAAATCACTTTGTGAGATTACAGCCTTTCAATGGGGAAAGGAAATTAGGGTTATTTTTGCGCCAGGAACAGCTCGTTCCACTCCGGCTCACTCTGCCGCTTCATGTCGCCGCCGCGTCGCTCCGGGGTCCAAGGCGGTGATCGGTCACCCTGCAGTGATGTAACGGTGACGGCGGGGTCGCGGCGGGGTCGCGGCGGGGTCACAGCGTGGTCCTCTCTCCCTGCACCAGGCGGCCTCGCAACGCCCAGGTGTCCTGCCAGGCAACACAACAGCAAACACAGCTCACACCCTCGGGCTCGCTGTACAATGGCGCAAGTTTTTGTTGAACAAAAACAGTGATGACGCGTTTATTGTGGCTTGTCGTGTGTGTGTGTGTGTTATGTGTTTTCCTTGTGTAGGAGGGTTTATGACTCCAATAGTCCAAAATAATATTTAATCTTTTATGGAGGACTCAAACTAACAGCCCAAATGATAACAGCTGAGGCCAAAGTCTTCCGGTTTGTAGTCCAAGTTCCAAAAATCAGTGGTTCCTCCGTTTCCCATCATGCAGCTGGCATCGGTTTTCCGACTTTGCGGAAAACAACTCTTTCGTCACAGAGTGTAATTGACATTTTCTTAACAGGCCGGCGGTCCTCATCTCAGGGCGTCACTGACCTGCAAGGCGACCTCATGGCTCAGGCCGTACTTCCTGGCCGCGATCTCAGACACCTCTTTCTCGATGTTTTCCTGAGTGGTGCCTTTGACGTCGATGTAATAGCAGTCGGCGCTGGCGTAGTGGCAGGAGATGGCCTGAAGCATGCACGCGCACACACACACACACACACGCACACGCACACACACACATCACGTGTTCTGCGTATTCATTAAAAGAAAACATGCCTGTGTGTGTGTCTGTTTGTCGCAGGACATGCTGAGAGGCCAGGTGGATTGTGGGTACCTTGCGGAAGCCCTGCGTCTGGTTCATGCCGGAGCCGTGGATCAGCAGCGGGTGGAAGAACACCGTGTCCCCCTTCTCCATCTCCAGGTGCACCCTGGGATGCTGGGGGTCGTAGTCCCGCACGCCGTGGTACATCTTGTTCACGCCGCCCTGAGAGCGCAGACATGGCTGAAGCTTTGCTCTGTGTGTGTGTGTGTGTGTGTGTGTTTTTGGGCGGCGCGTTGTCGGCACCTCCCACTGGGGGTAGTCGTGCTCCTGCAGCGTGCCGTGGTGGCTCCCCGGCAGGACCACCAGGCAGCCGTTCTGCCGGTTGACCCTCTCCATCGCCGTCCAGGAGCAGACGATGCGGTCGGCGGGTCGGAAGGGGAAGTAATGCAGGTCCTGGTGCATCGGGTGGCGAGACGTCTTCTTACCTGCCACCACCGAGATCTTAGAACACGTCAGAAACCCCAACCTCGGCCCACCTGAGGGGGTGGGGGGCTCCACCCGGGTGGAGCATGGCCATGACGTTGGGGCCGGTGAAACACTCCACGTACCTCAGGATCTGACAGGGAGGGTTAAGGTTACTCAGCGTTTTGGGCTTCGGTCATCTCAAAAGTCAGTTGCAAAGCCAAAAATTGCCTGTCCCATGTTTAATGGATATTTTACTGGTAGAATCTCCACAAGCAGCAGTGTAGAGGGTGTGTGGACGGTCTGTCTTCTACACACACACACACAGGCGGCTCGTGAAGGTTCTCACTCCACAACGGAGCTCGTAAAGCTGGACCAGCACCCTCCACATGGCAGCTAAGTGGTTCATTCAAAAGCTTTGCGAAAGTGTGTGTGTGTGTGCGCGCGCGCGTGTGTGTGTATACCTGTGGTAGGCTGCAGTAGCGGAACAGCTCGGGATCCTGCTGGAAGTCCTGCAGCTTGCTGACGGCTCGCTGGTCTGGGACAAACTCTGACTTGGCGATTGCGACGTCCCTCATCACAATCAGGCCAGGGACCTCCACCTCACGGCGGCAGATGCGCTCAAACTGCTTCCTGAGGAACACACACACACACACACACGCAGAGCACGCTGACTGACCGCAAGCTCATGCGCTGCTGCTCGGAGAAGAAGAAGAAGAAGAAGAAGCCTCCCAGAGAGCCACCTGAAGCTGTCGATGTCCTCCTCTGACACCAGGTTCTTGATGAGAATGAAGCCATTTTCTTCGTAGAAGAGTCGCTGCACCGGCGTCAGCAAGCCGCCGTCAGACGTGTATCTGAAAGAAACACCACCGCCGTCCGCTTGGTCACTGGCTGACAAACGGAGATGACTGACAGGTTCTTCTGACAGCTCATCTTTGCCTCCACCACGACCGAGAAGCTGTGTCTCATCGCTTGGCGGCTCTGAGCGGCTGCCTCTCCGTGCTTAACATCGGCCGCCACTGAAACTGGGCCAAAGTTGACGACTGCGCGAGGTTACCTGAAGTTCTGAGGGCGAGCGGAGGTGGAGGTGGAGGTCTGAGCTGAGGCCGGCGCGGCACCCTGAGGGCCATCAGTCAAGGAACCGAACCAGAAGAAAACAGGTCCCGCGCAGATGATGCGTGACTCCATCGCCTCCACAAGTTTGGGAAAAGAAATCCGAAATGTGGAGTGTGAGACTTCACCTCTACCCTCATGTTCCTCCACCCTGCGGCGCCCTCTCACCCCTTTCCACACTTTCCCCTGGCTCTTCCTTCACGTTCGCATGTCAAAATCACAATCAAGCCCCTTGAACCCTGAACCCTGAACCCCTCTCCGGGTCTGACCGGGACCTGCGTTCGTGTGCGGATCCGAACCGCACTCAAAAACTACCGATGCGCTCCGGTCCAGAATCGCTGTTTACCGGACAAGCGAACATCTACGGGTCCCGGGAGGGGGACACCGTGGTCTGCGCTTCCTCCGTCGGGCCTTGCCGTCCGCCGCGCGACCTCGGCCTGTCCCAGCACATCTACCCGCCCCCAGCGCGCCGACTGCGGCTGACTGACCGGCCGCGGCATCGGTACCGGGAAACCCGTCGAGGCAGCAGAAGGATACGACGGCAGCGGGGGATCGATCCAGGTGATCGATCAGCAGCCGGAGTCTTTCTGCGGCACGCGACATCGTCCCGCTGGTCTCGCTCGTCCGGAGGTCCGGAGATCCCGGGGCGCACGGAGAAGTGGAGGGCGGGACTGGCGGACTACTGGGGCAAAGGGTGTGCTGATAAACACACACACACACGCGCACACACACACGCACGCACGCGCACACAGAGTAAGCGTGTAAGTGAGCAAACAAGTAGGTCTTGGTGTGTGTGTGTTTTTTTTTTAATCACAATTGCGTCGCTACAGTTGTTCTCCGCCAGGTGGCGCCACACAATAAATGATCCAATCAGGGTCCGTTATCACGTGATTTTCATGAAAGGGTTCGTGTTTACGCTGCAGCCCAGAACAGCCCTGTTCGGCACAATTCGGGGGTTCTCGTGGAAACGTGGGAAAACCTGGATATTCGATTATACTGCACATTCTTCACATGTTAAATATGTAATGAAACACATCCTACTGCCGTTATGAAACGGTTATTATATTTATATATGCCATCATTAAAACAACAACGAAACGATTTAGGGGAATAATTTGAAAACAATGTTTTTGTACAATTGCAATAAATGTAAGGGTAATAAATTTACGCTGATGATCATTTCCCTGACTGCTTTTCTGTTTTCTCTTATTTTATTTTTTTTTGTGGAAAACTGCTTTCGTCTCTCAGCAGTTATGCTGCTGAAAATCCCCAAAGTCTAAACCTGAAAAGATTTGGGTTAACTTTTAATATAAATACGGAAATCACGGAAATCGTCACCGAGGCTTTTGTTTTGAAAGTCGTAATACAGGGCACGCATGCGCTGTTCGAAATGCTTTTATTTTCTGAGCCGACCGGAAGTAGCGTGGTGTCCCTCGTGCGGCACTTGACAGCAGCTAGCTTCCACCCGTCCACGGCGGGACCGTCTCCAGCCTCGGTACCAGCCTCCGCCGCCGCTCGAACCTCGTCCGCGGGTTCGGCCTGCGGCGCCCCGCCCCCCCACGCAGCTCCCTCTCGGGGGTTCTGAGGATCTTTCTCGCTCTGGAACCGGAACCGACCACGCTCGTAGCCGTGCTCAGAGGCCACTCCGGTGGGCGGATAAAGCAGGAGGGCATCCGGGCCTGGCAGCGGCGGGGACGCGGCTGGAAACGACGGAATCCACCATTTTCAGGTAAAAAATTTCTCCCGACTGTCAGGAGCGCGCGGCCCGCCTGTCCGATAATGGAGTCCGCGGCGCCTCACTCCGGTCCGCCGCGAGCGGCGGGACTCGAACGGAGACCGAGGTCTCGCGGCGTGACAGCAGAGTGCAACGGAGCGCCGCTGTCACGCACCGCGGCGCCTCTCGCCCGCCCGGGGTTCGTCTCCCAACAACAACAACAACAACATCATCAACAACAACAACAACAACAGCTTCAGCCGTGTGAGGCGTTTACGTGACGCACGCGAGCCGCTGCCCAATTGCGCGGACGTCATGCAAAGTTTGCTCGCCGCGCGCCGTCCGCGGATGGTTTACGGGTTCCTCGAACGCACCACGAAACGTCGCCCGCCTCTTCATCGCACGAGTTGCGTTCACGGACACCTGTGATCACCGCATTCAGGGCGGCGCGGGTGGTCGAACGTGATCGACCCCCGTGCGCGGGCGCTCCCGGCAGCTGATGCCCCGCGCCTCTCACCCGTGGCCGTGCTGCGTTCAGGGCTCACGGGGAGAAGTGCTTGCTTGCGTCCACATGTCCTCCAGTCAGACCCTCATGTGGATCCTTTGGGAGTGAAATGAGCGGAAGGTGTTGGAGGGCTCGCTCCTGGGTTCTCCAGCTGCCTCAGAACATCTGACCAGCCTGCTGTCATGCTGCTGCTGGGGTGCTGCTCCTTGGTTGTGGACTGAAGATGAGATCCGAGTGTGTGTAGCTCCAGTTTTCCCCCTCCACCAGCAGGCCTCCTGCGCGTGCATTAGTGTGTGTTCAGGTGCTGGTATTGATCCGATGCTGAATTTTCCAGCATACTGCAGGAAAACACACGCATGGACCTCTTCCCCGCCAACATTCGCAGGAACTTATATTTCCAGGAACTTATCTACCCGGGTAAAAGAATGCCTGGTAATCTGCCTGGTTTGCGTTTCCACCGCGCCGCAAGCTTCTGGAGAGTTTCTCAAACCAGGCTGATGACGTAAAAGAAACCGCACGAAACTGCTACGATTAATTCTGCCTGCATGCGACTTGAACAGTACTGAGACTGTACTTTCACATGGCATCCAAACTCAAGTACAGACCGATATTAGGCCCGAATTTTTCAAATATAAATGAAGAAACAAAAAGGTGCATAGACAAGGAGCCCTGAGATTTACAAAACATAAACAGTCAGTAGAGAGTTCGGGCTTCTGGCCGAGTGTCTGGGGAAAAGCAGGTCCGGGACCGCCAGAGAGCCGGTTCTGGACCTCGCGGTCCTGCCGTCTTGAGTTGCTGTGTGGTTGTGAGAACATTTCCTCCGCTTGTGTTCCGCTCACACCAGCACATCCAGCTCTCCGTCCGTGATTTAGCTCTCGCATCAGCCCCTTGGCCCGGTTAGCATTAGCATTAGCTTAATTCAGCTTCTGGCTCGCGATAACAGTCGGCGTGCCGCTCACTCCTGTGGCAGCATGTAACAAACTTATTGGTGAATATTTATGCGCTCTACCTCCGTTCCACTGGTCCGCTGCCTCCTGCGTGTCTCGGCTGACGGCCGCGAGCAGCCAGGTCGCCGAGACTCTCGTTGCCGTGGTGACAGATGGCGGTCTGAGCTCCAGGATGGCGTCGAGCTGCTCAGACCGCTGGTTCGTAAAGTGGTCGACCTTTGTGGTCCTTCAGCTTCGTGTAAAACTTGTTTTAAGTTTCTTGGACATCTCCCAACTTCTGTGGCGCTACGATTATTATCCTACAATTATTATTATGCCGTGGTTATTATCCTACGTCAAATTTGCCTACCTGAAGTCCCGCTGATCGTCATCTTCGGCAAATCCGAGCCCGAGCCTCTCCGTCCGTCCACTTCCCGGGGATCCTCTTCTCTTGCTTCATCGTCCAAACGATGGAAACACAAGCGGAAGTAAAGGTTGAAGAAATGAAATTTAAAAAAAAAAGTTTGCAGGTTTAAACATGGCGGGTGGACGTCAGCGCTGCGAGCGTGTGCCGCCGGTCGGTGTCCTTCAGCACGCAGCTCCGCCCCCAAGAATTCTGGGTAATCTGAAAAGTCCTACAGGGCTACTAGGTACTTTTTCGAGGGAAAGTTTTTCCCGGGTGATGGAGGTGGGAATGCTCTGAGGTCTTTTTTCCAAAGCCCAAGTGAATGAAAAAAGTTCTGATGATGGTGACGAATCTCAGCAAAGAGGAAAAGGTTTTGTGCTGTGTTTGTTTTCCGGCTGATTGATTGACTGATTTATTGATACTCTGAGGGGTGTCACAATATTGGTTTGAAACTTCCTGTTTGGCTTCTCTACTTTTTTATTTTTATTTTTTTAGTTTTCAGACAGAATTGATGCCATTCGCTCTTGAACCTTCTGCGTGTCCTTGTCTCACGTCTAATCTTGCGCGAGCCCGGAGGAGCAGTCTGAGACGGCAGCCCTGATGACATCATCGGCATAATCCGGCCGTGGGCTTGGAACCGGCAGCGTGACACAGAGCGCCTCTGTTACCAGCTGACGGGTCGGAGCTCCGGCACGGAAAAGCTCCGCAGCTGCTTTGTCGGAGCGGCGAGGAGCCGGGAGGCCTCAGCGTGGCTGACGTGGGCTCCTCGACCCCCTCGTCGGGCCTCTGCTCCGGGATTCGCCGCTCGCGAGGTGGTTTTTACGTCCCTGAAGCTCCGGGCTCGGCGATGACGTTAAGCATGTTGTGGCCAACAGCCGCGGCGCTCGTGACCATTGAACTATGTTTGGTAAACGTGCGCCGCATTGCATCGTGGGAGCCCACCGTGCTCCGGAGCGGAGACGGTTATCGGCCTCCAAAACACTGTTGCTATTGACAACCAGATGGCAGTTTGCTACCCCCCTCCCTCCACACTACAGTTCCAACCTGTGCAATGTTTTATTGATCAGAAGTGTGTGCGTGCATTAGTGTGTGCATGTGTGCGTGTGTGCGTGCGC
>CAAKHG010045252.1:0-11493 GCA_901007715.1 Dactylopterus volitans
TGTGTGTGTGTGTGTGTGTGTGTGTGTGTGTGTGTGTGTGTGTGTGTGTGTGTGTGTGTGTGTCCACGTGCACGGCTGCTTCTTCCCATTGCCGGACCCACCTCTTAAGCTGCATGCAGGGGGGTAAACTCAGGACAGAGCCTGTCCACTGAGACACCATGGAAACCACAAACACTGCCGTTCACTTATTATAACATCACAAACCACACACTCTGGGCCTGAGAGACAGTATAGAAAGCTTGTGGGGCGTCTGCGAGGCACACAAATAAATACTGGGCTTATCTTAATTTCGGCAAGCAGAGGCATATCATCAGCAGTGCTCTGATTTAATGTAGATACAGGTCAAAGGGGGGTTTACAATAATGGCCATAACTGCAGAAGGCTTTAAAGATAAGCCGGTCAGTGATAGCCACTAAATGCAGACTGTGTGTCGCACAGAGCCAAGGTTGGGGGCCATGACGGTGGTGGATATGTGGAGGTCATCGTCTTCCACCCGCCGTAAATCACACACCTCGGTCGGGATGAAAACACAGAGATAATTCACCCATAAATACGGCGGACATTTTTACACAGCAGACAGTGGTGTCGCATTTAACTGGCGGGACAAGCCAGAGTTTCTTAAATCTGACTGCAGAAGGTGTTTGAACTGATCTCACCCAGTAGGAGCCACTCATCATCTCAGAGCTTGTGCCGAGGTTGTGGCTTCCATCCAGGTATTACACAACTAGTCAAATAAATCCTTTCAACAGCCGAACTCAGGCTCCTCTTCTCTTCCAGGCACTGCACCCAATTAATCTAACGGTGGAGGAGCCAAATAGGGGTAGACATGCCACTATTTAGTCAATCACCGAGTCTATCTGTAACATTAAATATTTGCTGAGGCATACTGGTTGCTAGCTGCTCCGCTTGTGGTCAAGGACAAAGAGGACTTTCCTTTTCTTTCTGTCTCATGCTCTGAATCCAGCCTCACACAAAGTGGTCTGAAGAGCCTTTCTTAGCTGCGCCCAGAGAATACAGCAGCCACAGTCATCTGACAAGGGCATCTGGCAGCCCAGTTGGACAGTGGAGACAATGAGGTAAAAATACTCAGAGGAGCAGCGAGAGAAAAGACAAAGGGGGGCAGAAATGAGCGAGAAGGGGTGAGGCTGGTGGGGCGCGGGGTGTGAAACAGCTAGCTACAAGGTCAGCGAAATAAAATCAGTAAAACTTCACGCAGAAATGATTTATTAACATTCAGAGATGCACATGTGATACCTGAGGCACTGTGAGTGAAACCTTGACTTAACGGCCCCCGCAAGGCACCGACGCTCTAAGAGGACAAACGCTTTTTCCAAAGACAGGACACGTTCGAGAGATAGACAAAGCTAGTGGAAAAAAAATGAATGAAAAATGAAGAGCAAGAGGATGCAAAGACGGGAGGGCGCAGACGACGACTCTGGCCAACTTCGGCTCTGTTTTTGTTCGTGAAATGTCAGAATTCCACCAGAGAAATCACCATGACCGGCTCTCACTCTGCGTCCCAGCACTGACCGGGCAGTCACGCTCGCTGGCAGCCGGAATCGTCAGCCACCGACACGCATGCAGCTTACTGTGACACTTTTTTTGTTTTCAGGAGATAAGAGTCATAATCACAAGATCAATGGCGGAGCTCATTGGCATTTTGCTCCACTGCACTTTCCGCTGCTGAGGCATTTCGTCTTTCGCTTAACAACTGACCTCAGCTCAATTTTGGATCGGTCACTCCGAGGCTGCGCATGAATGATGTGCATGGGTGTGACTGCCAGCGTAGGTGGGTGAGGGTGTGTGTGTGCGTGCGTACGCGCGCGTGTGTGTGCGTGCGTGTCACTAGCGAATCAATTTCTGCGCCAAAAGTCAGCCAGCTCATGGGAGGAGGAGAAGAGATTAACGTTGGCTTCCAGGCTGCGTCGTTTCATCTGCGCCTGGTTTTCACCACACAGCAAGCGTGAGAGAATCAAACATGTGACCAAAATATGTGATCAAGGTAAGTCCCCAATCGAGTCATGAAGTTAAGTTTTGTGGAGGAATGTCAGCTCTCTCCGCCACTCAGCATGCAAACTGATTTGGTGTCAGGTATCTCCATATCATGTCCCATCGGCCGTGAATAAACAGGTAAAAAATAGGGATCATTGAAATGGTTAACAAGCGCATGATCCTGCCTTTACGCTATAAACGGCCTAAATCAAGGATCCTCAGCAGAGCTGTATCGTTCCACTCGCTGAAATTCTACATGTGAAGTCCAGAGTAGAGCCACATGTGGGAGACGAAATGACAAGAAGAAGTGTGGAGGTATATTTGTCGTTGAAGTGAACAAAAAGGGGATAAAATGCGGGGAGCAGAAATGCAGGGTGTTCAAACTGCCTCAAGCGCCATGTTAGTTATTACAAAGTTCTTTCCCTGGTCTGAGTTAGGAAGTACGGCGATTGATTAAGAAATTTCCCGGCAGCAGCTCACTGAGTCATTTCCAGATTATCTTCCGCAATGTCACCTGGTCATGTCCTGTAAGTGCGATGACCTGCGGCTGTTTCCGCAGCGCGGTGCTGGGGCCTCGCGATGATGGATGCTTTAAGGTGATCTGCATTAATTGGAGGACATGTGGCCCCCCCCCGACTGATCCAGGTTCAGCGGCTGGCTAGTAAAGGCGAACAAAATCACTCATGGCTTCGAGGGTGTTCCTGCAGCCTGACCTCTCCATCCACGAGGAACACATTAAATCGATTCCAGCTACCTTCCCGCACTGACAGCCATCTCCCTTCCCCTCCCCTATCACCGTGGTGATTACACACCCCTGTGACTCCGGCCACCCAGACCCCACCCTGATTCCGGATAACAGATGATGGGGCAAATTGATTTGTAGTGTCTCACACAGAATTCCCCATGGTCATTTGAACTTTTTTTTTTCTCTCTCTCTCTCTTCTACTTGCCCTTCATCAATCTATCTATGGCCAATTCTACTTGTCGATTAACTTCCCCACAGCTATTCTTTCTCATTTCAAATGGCTGCTGGGTTGTCGTGAATACACACACACATTCATCTGAAAATTAACCAAAACAGAAAACAAACCTTTGGCTTTGGCTCTCGCCCTCACCTCAAATTTGTGCACACACACCAACAGGCGCTTGAATCATATAGCTGTGTGTACTTGCATTATTCATGTTCTGGGCATATAAATTTTTTGTGATACAAAAAGCAAGTCACTGTAATGAAAATCATTAAATCCGGGGAGGAAGAACGGATATTCCCATTCATTTTATACACATATGCTTATATTCATTTATATCAAGTGGGCTTATATCATGTAGGGCTGGCTGGCGAGTCTGTGCGTGTGCAAAGGAGGAAGTAACGACAGGAGGAAAAAAGTAACAACGACACAAGCGCCAACAAACACAAGCGACCTCAGTGGAGCAGCCACTCACATTTAAGCGTATTGAAGGCTAGCTCATAAGCAGCATGCTGCAGCTCGTCCCTGACGTCCGGCAAAGGGAGGCCTCTCTTGTTGCCATAATTCACCAGCTGCTGGGAGGCAGGCTTCTCCAGGTGGTAGTTCTGGAAGATGACTGATGCCAGCAGGTAGACTCGGTCGGGAAAACCCTCTTGAGCTTGGCCGGAGGTCAGGAGCTCCGCTGGTGCGACAGGGACTTGACCGTGAGCCGGGTCATCGAGAGGAGCTGGGTCCTCAACGCCTGCAGTTTGGGAATCTGCCTTTTTCAGCTTGCGTGCAGACGAGCGCTGGTGCCGCCCTCGGCCGCTTCTGTTTTTCCCCATTTTCCTCACAGTTGTGTTTTAGCTCAAACACCTGAAAGCGCAACAGAAAGCCCTTCACTTCATGGACTAGCTGCAAAATTCAAAGCTTGACCTTCGGAGTAAAACTTGCTTTCGGTTTTTCGTATAGAAATAGAAATGACAAAGATTACAAGCACAACCTTAACTAGTCATTTGCCCGCAAATCACCTATAAACGAAAGCCATGATTTGTATCTATTTCTATGTAATATAGTGGGTAATAAAACTTTTTTTTTTCCCAAAAAAAAGTATAAATGACTGAAATTTGAACTTACAAATTATAACTGCATGTCAGAAATTAATGTCGAGCCTCGACTGAGCCAAATCACAACACTGACAACTGAGATCAACACAGGCAAGAACGCATCTTCATCAAATCTGCCCGGGCTTCATCTCTGTCAGTATGAATCTTCTGATGGAGTTCTTTACCTGCTGAGAAGGACGAGCGGTTCCCTCCTCTCAGACACCCAGATCTCATCTCCGGGTCTCCTCGTGTTGCATTTCTTCAACCTTGACTCGACGCAAAGTTTCAAACGCCAATAAATCCCCGACCAGCAATAAATCTGGCTCCGTTACGAGGCGCCGGGCGTCTCCTCACATGCAACATCTGCCTCCTTTATATCCAGCACATAAAAAAATGAAAATGGGGGAAAAAACACACACACACACACACATCTAAGAAATGTGCGGAGTTGCATCCATACCCCAAAACAAACTTCCTAAATGTCTGGCAACATCGTGGAACACTTTGGATTAGCGTATTTCCGTCACCATGGAAACCGCATGCTAATTTGAAGGTCCCGTTCTTCACGGATCAGGAATTAATCTCCTTAGTTGTGGACGTCCTCTGTGGGGCATTGTGGCTTGATAAAGTTTCACGCCGTGTTATGTCAGATGTGAGCAAAAAGGCAACACTGGCGGACCGAACTGCGTAAAACCTGAATCAGTTGCGTCGTGGCTGTTGTTCAACATCCATAGGAAGCACAGTGAGTCACTGCAGGGGCGTAGCTATAATCATGGGAACCCATGATGCCAGAGCCATCCTTCCATTCCCCCTCGCGCCACAATTATTCGTCTATGACCTCAAACTGTTCACATTATGTCAGACATATTTTAACTAAAACAGATTCACCAGTTTTCTTTGTCGCCGCGGTTAAATTCCCAGCACTGCCGCCCCAAAGTTTGGCAAAGTTTCATCTCCATGCAGCTTCAAATCTGCACATTTATTTCACAGCGGAAATCTTTAGAAACTATGTGGAGGCAATGGCAAAATTTCCCACCTCAAGGGAACGATTTCATTCCGATTGGCTGCTAAAGCCCAAAGGTGCGGTTTAAATCTCTTCACTGTCACAAAATATTAAGGTATTATTAGACCTCTAATAGTCACAGGAGCAGAGGAAACTGCGAGTGAAAATAGTTGCGTCACATTGTACACATAGTGAATTATGATAAGAGCCCTGCATTTGAATTCGGAAGCATCAGCAGCTAAATAAAATATGAAATGTAAATTATCTAAATGAGGAAATGTTCCCCTCTCAGAGTTATATGAATCATAGCGGGTCTATTATCATGAATGAATTAAGCAGCGAGTTAATGTGTTGGCTGTCTGTGGAGCTGATTCGAACTACTTTGTCTGCTGTGGGGTAGCTTGTTTTTAAAATCTAAATCTGCATCTATTCGACTGCGTTAACACAGAGCAACTATGTCTCTGTCTGAAGCATGGTGGAGCAGGGGTAGGCAACGTAACAGCATCAAATGCGATAAAAGCAAGGGATCCGGAGAATTGTCCTCAAGTGCGGTATTAAATCAGTTCTTTTTTGTACCTCTAGTCATTGTTGAATTAACTGTACCATCACAGCGATTTTCCTCTTCAGAGCATAAATGGTCATAGATACTTGTCCAGAAGCACTTGGTAATTTCCCCAGCAGTCTTTTCCTCTTTGCCTGAGCTGCTGTGCTCTTCCAAATTACATGGTTCCCACTTCTCTTGGTTTCCCTTGGTGATTACGGCCCACTGTGGCCCCCGCGGCCCACTGAGCATTAATGCAGAGCAGCATGGTCCGCTTCCCTCAGAAAATGTAAGATGTTCTCACTTTTATCAGACACGCTGTGCTCCAGCATGACAATCATCTCAGAGGGGAGGATAGAATACAATTCCTCCAGTCATCTCTGTCTGATTTCTACGCAACAATGCCCGCTCGCACCCAGCAGATCAACAGACGCGCTGCCTGCTACACCAGAAGAGAGAATGCACTTTCATTAGCGGCGTCTACATTTAATTATGCAATCACTAAAAACTGCTGCCATACACTAATGCGCAGGACTAACAATAAGCCGTGAGAACCTCCTCTCTTTACCATGATGTTTGGCATGCAGCGTTGCAGATGACGGGCGTTCAGGGGAGCTGGCTCTCTGGTGCAGTCTTGTGCACTTTTGTTATCACATGCAGCTTCTGAGCCTTTGGGAGCCGCGATCAGGATGGTAGGTGAGGGAGCCCTCTACTGTACAATTACAGCATCACAGTCAGAACATACTTCTGAGTGTTATGCATTAGGGCTTTGTTTTGTTTATGCTTCCACACTGGTGGGGCTGGTGTGGAGGCTATTTTCAGGTTGTCCGTCCACACGTCCGCCTCTCTGCGCGTCTGTGCGTCCATGCCACTCTTATGAACGCCATATCTCAGGAAAGCCTCCAAGAGACAGTCTTCAGTCAACTTGGGCTCAAGGATGGACTGTTTGGATTTTGGTGGTCAAAGGTCACGGTCACTGTGACATCACACAACGCATGTGTTCTGGTATGAGTCATACAATGATCATGGCCAAATTTTAGACAAATGTCTTACAGAAAGACATGATGAAGTGATGACATTTTTCTACTCTTAATATATGTACTGCAATTTAATAAGTCTTCACAACATATAATATGGACAGATATTGATGACAACTGCAGCTTGTCTGGTTACTGCAGGGCAGTAATTCTATTTAGATTAACATTCTGACTTATAATGTTGCATTTCATTCCTCCTGGTTGATTTTGAAGGAGCTTTAAGAAGGGAAGCGTGCCAATGTTGAGTATCAGTGATCCCCACTCCCTTAATCAAATAATCGTACTAATACGTTATACTTAATTACAAGTAAACCATTCAAAACACACTAAAAACAGTTTAGATCAATTGTAAAACAGTTATCACCGACTCATAAAAGGACATCTTCCTCGTGACAATTGGTCGTTGTCATTCGCTAGCACAATAATACAAAGGCGAGTACTTTGGTATTGCAATTACTTTGACTATTGTCTGTGTGTTCACTGAGTATTTTGATACAATTGTAGTAGAATATAACCATTAACTTTTCATATGGAGTTAAATGGGATTATTTTCAGTCTCTGGAATCAGCAGTCTTTGAAGTTTATGCTTTTTTTGGCGCTTTTTACCAGCATGATTGTCTGTGTGCATATACACACAAATTTATTCACATGACTTTGCAAGTTCAAAGTACAGCTCCGTGGAAGGAGTGGGGGTGCCACAACGTGTTCGTTGTGTTACATAATTGATGCTGCATATTACCTTACATCCTCACGTCCCTGGCTGTGCCACAAACAAAGCTCGCTCATTAACTATTCACCGGATGATTTTGAACAGAAAAATGATTCCGCAGATCCGGCGCGTGCACTGATGCTGCGTTCCTCCGCCCCGGGCATCTGATTTCACAGTGGTGAATAAGGCATGTGCGGCCTCCACTGGCCATATTTTATCTCAACAGCTGATCCCCTCACATGTATTCAGTGGTCAGATGATGAAGTACCTTTAAAATCACAGCCATGAGTGCTGGGAATGAGCCGTACGTTTATAACAATCATCAACCTGAGAGACGCTAACGAGACAAAGTGGGCAAAATGCTTGCAGAGTGGTGAGAAAAACACATGGTGTATTGATAGACTAAGAATTATTCAAAAAATGTTGTTTTAATGTAATTCTCAAGAGTACAGCATGTGTTGCACACACATTTATTTTCAAGTCAACCCATATCTATATTGAAAAGAACGAAACAGAGTCCATATGATCTCTTAAGCATACATGTTAGTAAAAAAGAAAGCATTTATCCGAGTAAATACTCAAACATAAAGAGCATGCCAGCTTGGTCAAGGTGCCTTCCCAATGATGAGGATGCTCATGAGGAAAACCATGATGAAGAAGATCCACATAAAGAATCTGTCCATTACTTTAGCAATCTTCTTCCACTCGGCCCCCTTGGCGCATGTGGCTCGCTGCTCCCGGAAACAGTTTGCAATGTACTCAACATTACGCACCAACTTGCTGTCCACACCATGAATGCCACTGCCATGTCTGCAGAAAACACAGGGGCCGAAGGTCACAGTGGGCCCATGTGTTAGCAGCTGTTTGTCTTCAGGACAGTAGGGCGGTTTTTGGTCCTCAGGGCAGCACGGGACCTTCTGGTCTTCTATTGTGGGAATTTTCCCATTAGAGCCTTCATACTTCCCAGGTGCAAAGCTGGAGAGGTGGCTCCTGTCCTCCCTGGTGATGTGGTGCTGTGCTTTCATTCTGGGATGATGTTGTGGCTTTGGGGTCTGGGGTCTGGGGTATTTGTGCCTCTGCTGCTTCTCTCCAGTACTGTTGTTACCTGGTTTACCGTTGGCCTGAATGTGGTGGTTGACGTACTGGTGACGGAGGTCATCCTGAGGGGAGTGAGAGGACGAAGAAGAGGAGGCACTGGTGCAGTTCTCACCCACCTCATACACAAAGAAAATCTTGGACATGTAGTCAATGATAAGGACTTTTGCCCAGTGAGGAACAGGTTTGGCCTCTGGACCACAGAAGTGGATGTTCATGATGAAGATGGTGAGAGACGTGGAGGCTGTGACCATGGTCATGGTGGCAATATAGTACTTCCCTGAAAAAGTCAGGGAAGGAAAGAAAGGATGTTAGGACTCTCAAAAGTTGGCAACTCTTTGACGATTACTCAACATTTGAGTTTTGTTTTCTTTCAACCCAAGTGGTTTTTAAACCAAGGATTGTAACATTTTGTTGCCTCTCAGACTCAAAACAGGTAGAATTTTTTTTAAAAAGACAAAGGCAGGCAGTAATGTCTGCTATGATAATGTTTCTATAGATACTATAACCATTAAAATCCAATACATATTGACCTCATCACCATCCTTAAAAAGAAAAAATAACTCTTACCTATCAGCGGCACACTCTCTGAGGGAGGCATGCTCTCCGCCACCATCAGCTGGAACACAGTGAGAGCCAGAAGAACCGTCACACCCAACGAAACCTTCTCCCCAGAGTCTGCAGGCAGGTAGAACCCAAGAGGAGCCAAGAAGGAGATAAGGAAGCAGGGGAGGAGGAGATTGAAGATATAGAAGGAGGAGCGGCGCTGCAGCAGCACGGTGTAGGTGATGTCTGGATAGGGGTCAGAGCAACAGCCGTACATGATGACGTTCTTGGTGGCCGGCATCCCGTGGCATTCCCACTCCACGTTTTCCACAAAGTCTGACAGGTCCCCGCTGTCCATGCCCATAATGATGTCTACCTGGAATTAGGGTCAGGGATGAGTAGATGTGGGACGCAAGCAACCCATGGACAAGGAAAGACTCCGCCGTATTTAGTAGGTAAGATGGGATTGTCAGCACTTAACTTTTTGCAGTAAAAATAAAAAGCATCGATGTAATGACTTTTAAAATGACCACGCTCTTCTTGTAAAGAAAGCGCCAGAACTTCCAAAGTGATTCATAAGACAGAGGAAGCTCCACACACTGACGAATGTAGATTATAATATTACTAACATTTCAGCGTACTAATTGCAGGACCTAATTAACTGCTAATTATGATGAGCTATTGCTGCATTGAGAAGCATTAAATTGTAAATCATGGTGTGCAGGATTTTCCATTTGTCTAATGACTTTCAACTAAATCCCATTAAAGCCATGCATATGATGTGAATATACATATGCATATACAGCATGACCACAATGACAACAAGTAAATATATGCAGATCGTTCATCATATAAATCTCAATCTTCACTGTCTCAAGGAAACAACTGCTACTAGACTACAATAAGTGCATGTGCGTGCGTGCGTGCGTGCGTGCGTGCGTGCGTGCATCTCCTTTTCAAGCCGGTCTGTGATCTTACACAGAGGTCACAAGGTTACGTAACTAAACTAAACCAAACCAGACTAAACCAGGGTCCTGTTTCATTTATTGTGTCATTCAAATAATTTTAGGTTATTAATTTCATCACCATCCGAACCGAGGTGGGTTCATTCACCACATCCCCTCGGGAGGCCATGCATGTGCACCTGGTTGCCGTTGTAGGTCCAGGATCCAAAAGTCAGGTTACACTCTTGGCTGTCGAAGGGGAAGTAGGAGACATCCACCACGCAGGAGCTCTTGGTGATGGCCGGAGCATCCCACGTAATCTCTCCATTGTAGCGCAGCCTCACATTGGTGTCCATGGGCCCAGAGAAGTCGTCGTCAGCCCTGAAAGAGAAGGAGACACGCTGGGGGGAAAAAAGCCTTCTCACAGCAGCCATTTATTATATTATGTTTTTTCTCATATAATGTTCTAATGTACTTTTAGTTTTGAGGTTGTAAAGTGAAAAAAAAAACATTATCAGAGTATAATCTTACATTTGATGAGATTTTTTAGTAAAACTGCCTCAAGTCAAGTTTGTCAAGCTGTGGAAGTGGTTTGCTCCCAATAACATAAGCATATATATATATATATATATATATATATATATATATATATATATAAAATTGGTAAATAATCAAGTGTTCTCATATTAATAGAAAGATCAGAAGATTAGGGTGTGTGTGTGTGTGTGTGTGTGTGTGTGTGTCTGTCTGTCTGTCTGTCTGTCTGTCTGTCTGTCTGTCTGTCTGTCTGTCTGTCTGTGTGTGGGTGACATACTGGCATACTTGTTATAAAGGACAAGGTCCGGCCGCCACACAAGGCTGCTGGGAATGTGGATGACTTCAAGTCCATCGTAGTCCTCTTTGTTCCACTTCAGATAAGCGTCATGCCACGTCTGTCTAATCCACAGGTAGGCGATCAACACCTGGTTCCTCTCATCCTTCGCACAAACACACACATACACGCACACACACACATACACACACACACGCGCGGTCACTCAAATGACAACAGGCCTTTGCTGGGGCGTTCGTGCAAACACACACATACCCGCTCACAAACACACAAACACACACACACTAACAGCAGCTTATGGAGAGATCCTCCTGGTCTCCCTCTCATTCCTCTGTTGCTCATTAACTCTATATGAATTGGGGGGGAAAAAAAAAAAAAAACTGCTTCAGATTAGCAGCACAGTTGAAACCCAGACCCGTCTGTCAATATCAGGTGGATGAGCGGAGCGGCTGGCTGACGAGGCTGGACGGGGGTGGTAGTGGTATCAATGCCAGAGCTTCACCGAAGCACTCAGCTGAAGAAAGCATAACCGCTTTGGGTAACAGGATACTTTGACACACAAAACACGCACACACACACACACACACACACACACACACACACACACACACACACACACACACACACACACACACGGAACATGTGTGGTACAAGAAGACAGGCAGAGCCCCGGGTGCATGCGGACATGTGTTCAAAATCACCCCCAAGCGTTCTGCCTTGTCAGCACTCAAAAGTCATGTC
>CAAKHG010045253.1:0-13671 GCA_901007715.1 Dactylopterus volitans
AAACATGTCAAAGCTGGCGGACTCACATCTACGCTAACGCTAGTGCTAGCATGGGGGTCG
The DNA here is from genome assembly GCA_901007715.1 of Dactylopterus volitans. Lineage (NCBI taxonomy): Eukaryota > Metazoa > Chordata > Actinopteri > Syngnathiformes > Dactylopteridae > Dactylopterus > Dactylopterus volitans. The sequence goes on from CAAKHG010045253.1 coordinate 61, forward strand.
ATGCCGCGTTTCTTCTATAGGTGCCCGGACAAGTTCGCTGTGTTCCCCGAGTGTTTCACCTCGCAATGGCATTGTTTGCAAATGGCAAATTTTATCCGCTGAGTCGTCTTTGCTCCGGAATCTGAAATATTTCCAAACCACCGACTTATTCCCGAGAGGAGAGCGAACATCATCATCTTTTTTCTTGGCTGCTGCTTGCCATGACCGACTGGCGGCGGTGGCGTGCGTGGTGACGCAGGCGGAAATGACAATGTGGATCGATGTTTTGATTTTGCATCGATGTGACTGGATCATTAATCAATCAATCGATGTATCGTTACACCCCCTAATGTATTTATTTCTTTACATTCATGTTGCAGATCAAGAGCTGCGGAATGTGATCGACAAGCTGGCCCAGTTTGTAGCTCGCAACGGGCCGGAGTTTGAAAAGATGACCATGGAGAAACAGAAGGACAACCCCAAGTTCTCCTTCCTCTTTGGAGGGGAGCACTTCAGCTACTACAAGTGCAAGCTTGCCATGGAGCAGCAGCAGCGTACGTAGCTCCAGGGAAAAAGATGAATTTTCACATGGTTACTTGTATGATGTTGGAATGTAATTAATTCATCAACTCAACTCATTCGGTTTGTAATTGAGGCATGGAACGAGAATCTGTTGCTCCAACTCTCTCATATTGCAGTTAAGTGGCAGTAGACAAGATTATGAAGTAAATTTTTTATGGCCAGTACTTTTTCCTGTATAGTGACTGGTTCATTCTGGCCCGCAGCGGTTCTAATCAGTAACCACTGTCGCAAAGCTTCTTACTGCCCCTAAACACTCTACATAGAAACAGAATGTGGTCATAAGCGAAACATCGAAACCCATATATAACTGAAAAGAACACAAAGTGAAGTGTGTAGTATGACAGTCCGTGGAAGGAATTGTCTGCCAGAATGATGAAAAGTAGCAGCTCACGTCTGCAGGAGATGCTGGACGTTGTGATGCTGAATGAAGTTTCGAGGACCAACAGTGCCGAGTTGGAGAGAAGCAAAAATAAGAATAAAACAGCTTCTGATAATAACAAAAATAATAACTAGTAAAAGCAGCGTTTCCTGCAAGAAATGAGTGTGAAGGCTGAGATGCTGGAATTGCTAAAGCAAGGCTGAAAATTGCAGGTGCAATGAAAAAAAGTAAACAAAAGATATGTCATATGTTGTTATATTGTATTATAACATGTGTTATTGCACGGGGGTCACCAGCTCCTAGCATAGCCGCAGGTGCAGCCATCATGGCCCTCCCCTTCTAGTTTGTGTGGTTTCCCCCATAATGCAACTGCGGTGTAAACTTAAAATCTGGATCTGTGTACGGTGGGCTGCATCTACAGTCCCCGACAAAAGAAACAAAAGCCTAAAACCTGACTTTTAATTAATCCATTGGTTTTAGAAGTGGCTCATATGAAAGCTAAAACCCTCCCAAATTATGTTGAATATACAAAATAAATTTGCTTCCCTGAAGAAAGATTGATCATTTAATGAACACAGGAAGGTCAGATTTTGGCAAGACAAAAGTTTTGTCACCTACAGAGAGTAATGTGAAAATTGAACAAATAATTTACTTCAAATACAAAAATATGTTGCATGACACCAGTGAATTTCTTTGTAATTTACAGCTTAATTTGCAGAGATTGTGTCTTTTATTGGTTATAAGTTTGATGTTTTTTGGTTGTAGGATTGTTATGCACATGCTGCTTGCGTGCCGATAAATTGTGTTCCTGTAACGTTCTGTCTGTTTCCATCGTACTGGAGCTTTAAAGATGACTCGGGTTCGAATAGTTGCATATAATACAACAAACACGCCGTCGTATCGTTCATAGAGTGCGTCCAGCCTCACCCGACCTCAGATTTTCTCGTTCCCTGGTGTCTTCCTTTGCAGACTTGTACAACCCCGGCGCCAAGGATGTGGTCGATATCCCTCCTCCCCCCATGATTGCTCCGCCTACGCTTCCCGCGCCCTCCACTCCCGCCATCGACGAGCTCATCCAGCAGAGTCAGTGGAACCTGCAGCAGCAGGAGCAGCACATGCACACGCTCAGACAGGTACGGGGCCAGGAGGAACACCCCACCCGGTGGGGATTGGTTAGTTATCACCCATGAAAAACCACAACAAGATTGCTAAATCCACAAAATATCACGTTACTCACAAATTCTTAATCAGATATTTTATTTGTTGATTTTATGTATCACCCAACAGACAGAGAAGTAATCCAAAGCAAAAAAAAAAAATAGTCCTGTGGGGGAAAAAAAAAGTACCAATACTGCTTATCCATCCTGTATTTTGTTGGCGTTCTTATCTGTACTGCTTTTTGTCTGTTAAAGAGAGAAACAGAACCAGAATGCACAAATGCTTTAGGTTCTTGTACTGCATTCAACCATTCTTGAATATAAACATTCTGGAATTCTGATTCAGCACCGTTGTGAATGAATAACTGTTACAGGACATATTAACGCCACAATAAATCACATTTTAAAAATTTTACATTTAAACAGCCATTTATTATTAGTGTCTATAATGTCAAGAAATTATTCAAAAATTGAATTATTTACATATGCTGTATATGTATGAGTTCAAGTAGATAATTACAAATGAAATAATTATTAATTTAGTTATTTTCTGAGTGAAATTTTGGCTGATTCATCATTTCAGATAGAATGAACCTGCTGGCATCGCTTAACTGCTGGCGTCATATACCTGCTAGCATCACGTACCTGCTAGCATAACGTACCTGCTAGCATAACGTACCTGCTAGCATCACATACCTGCTAGCATAACGTACCTGCTAGCATCACATACCTGCTAGCATATCATACTGGCTTGTCATCATGTACGTGCTAGCATATCACACTTGCTGCCATCATGTACTGGCTAGCATTGCGTACCTGCTGGCATCGCGTATCTGCTGGCAACACGTACCTGTTAGCACCATATACCTGCTAGCATTATGCACCTGCTAGCATCATATGCTTGAGGTTGACGGAAAACGGAAGATGTAGTATGAGCTGAGGTGAAGAACACTGCATTTCTCTGCATGTATGGGATGAAGACGCCCTCTCATGGTGGTGGGGAGGGTGGTGGTAGGGGTGTGGGGGCCGGGGGGGTGTCATTGTAAGAACAGGACCCTCGTGAATGCGTCTCTGCATCATCCCAATGCTGCGATTGTGTGTTGTCTGTCTGTACTGTCTGTGTGCTTTTAAATGCTGATGTGGACTAGTGCACTTTTGCCCAAGACAAATTTCCCCTAGTGGGACAATAAAGTATTTCTTATCTTATCTTATCTTATCTTATCTTATCTTATCTTATCTTATCTTATCTTATCCCACAGGAGCAAGTGACTGCAGCCATCGCCCTGGCCATGGAGCAGCAGATCCAGAAACTGCTGGTGGAAACTCAGCTGGACATCACAGAGTTTGACAACCTGCTCCAGCCCATCATCGACACCTGCACCAAAGACGCCATTTCTGTACGCCTGCCGCAGTGGAGATAGTTTTTTTTTTTATTATAATTTGAGGTTTCTGTGTATGGAATCGTTAATTAACTTAATGAGAAACTTCATATCCCAATCATTTCTGCCTTTGTTCCAGGCTGGTAAGAACTGGATGTTCAACAACGCCAAGACCCCACCGCACTGCGAGCTGATGACGTCACACCTGCGCAACCGCATCACTGCTGAAGGAGCACACTTTGAGCTCCGCCTACATCTAATCTACTTGACCAATGACGTTCTCCATCACTGGTGAGCGGCTGAAATAAGCACATCTGAATCACTTTTACTCCTACGCTCGGTGCATTAGAAAAAAGTAATGCTTTTACCCCGTTTGTTTGGGCGTTAGAAGGATGTGTGATGTAGAGTGCAGATAGAGCGAGGAGAGAATCGTTGGGGCGTCGATTGTGGTCGCTTTTTTAAACGCGGCGTGTGCGGTCGTGTGTCCTCCCAGCCAGCGGAAGCAGCAGAAAGACTTGTTGGCAGCGCTGCAGAAGGTCGTCGTGCCCATCTACTGCACCAGCTTTCTGGCTGTAGAGGAAGAGAAGCAGCAGAAGATCACCCGGGTAAAGCACCTCGGACCCGTCCAAGCACTCAGACGCTGGTCAAGGCTCAATGATGGTTTAGATTGAAGCTGTCAACAGTTGTGATTTTATGTTCTTTTCAGGCACATGAAGCCAATATTCAAGCCCCGCCCCCCCAAAAAATCACTTTAAATTAAAAGTCTCAAATTCTGCTATTGATTATTTGTTTTTGTTTTTTAATCGATCCACAGCACTAATGCTAACATTAACCAGACGCATTCAGCTGTCCTTTGCCAGAACCTTTAGCGCAGTGGCACCCAAACTTATTTCCTGACTTTTTTCTGTGAAGAACCCAGAGAGGGTTATTTGGTTATCTGTGGCTTTCTGGAAAACAATACATTTTTACATTTAGCCGCCCCTGCCATCACACTTTTTCTGTTACAAACTGACCCCCCATCAGAGAAGGGGAAAGTTTTGTGGCCCTCACAGGAGAAAGTTTGGGGACCCCTACTTTAGCAGGTGCAAGTTCCTGCCTGGGAAACATCTCCCAGCAGATAGTGAGTGATAATGGATATCTAAGTGCTTGACCCCACCCAGAGGGTCGCCTGTTAAACGCACTTGCCAGACCGTCATAATACAGAAACCTGATTTTACTCACGACACAATGGAAGTTAATGACCTGACTGGAGCCTTCACTCAAAACACAAATATAGAATCGATTAACATGAAATTGAATAACTGTCATGTAAAACTGCAACTTGCTAATTACATTGTTAGCACAGTAAAATTTCAACCCAGATTGATGATTCAGGATAGGTAATCCAGAATAATTAAACTGGGTTATTTCTTGATTTGTATCCCCTTTGTGTCATCTCGTTTTGGTCAGAAAGGATCCTTAGAGTCACGGTTTGTTTTTAACTGTCATCGAGTTTTAAACGTATGTATTCTGCTCCAGTTGTTGCAGCTATGGGAGAAGAATGGTTACTTTGATGACGAGACCATTCAGCAGCTCCAGAATCCCGCGCTGGGCCTTGGCCAGTACCAGGTGAGCGAAAGCAAGCTTGTTGGGGATAAATGTCCATATTCCTTCTGATGTGACTGACTCATGTGATTTTCGCATGCTCAGTATCTTGCCTGCGATTCTCAAACTTTGCAAAGTCATGCTGCGAGCTGAATCAGACAGGTTCTGGCCCGCGGGCCGTAGGTTTGACTCCCCCGGTGCAGGCCTACTCTTAATGGTTTTTCGTCACCGATAAGACTCTCAAGGTCTCTGGTGTTTGCGCGTCCTCCCATTTCAGGCATCTCTGATAACAGAATACGCGGCCGTGGTGCAGCCCATCCAGCTGGCCTTCCAGCAGCAGATCCAGGCTCTGAAGACCCAGCATGAAGAGTTTGTCGTGAGCGTGAAGCAGCAGCAGCAGGCACCGGTTCCCCCTGTAGCACCGCTGCCCGCCCCTGCCGAGCCGGAGAAAGCTCCTCCCATGACCGCACCCGCCGGTGAGTAGAAAGAACACGGAACACGACCAAACGCTCAACCTGACAGGACAAACCAGCCTCACCGTTTACATGATAACAAACTGGCCAGTCAGGAAGAAGAATTGGCATGGAAGCAGTGGTTCTAAGAGTGATGTATTGACTAGCGGCCTGTGTCATGAATAAATGTTAACCGGCTATATTGTACGACAAAGCTGGCTTATGTTTTACCTGGGTGGATCACCAGATCACCAGGTGGATCACCAGATTTGACCTATCCTGCAAGCCAGTCAGCTCCAGATGGGGGTGTGTCAGAATCATTCCTCTGATTCTGACCAGAACCTGCTGAAAGCACCGAGTTTAGAAGGGATAAGAAAAAAAAGGGCAATAAATATTCTTAAACATCAGTAGTGTTCAAACTGAGGGATACTTTATGATACTAAATTCAGAATCATGGTGGGATTTGTGGTTATCAATCAGTCATGAGCAATTAGAAATTATTATCTATCAGAAATTATATCACAAAAATGGATAAATATTAACTTTAATTAACATTAAATTCCTCAGGGCATCGCTGTTTTTATAGACAGAATTTATAGCCGATTAGCTGATCTAGTCTCATAACAGGCTTATATTTATTCTAATAGAATACACAAAAAAATCTATTTGGAATTTTAATGAATAAATTAATAAGTATGGCCAAAATTTCCAAAAACAGTGGTTAAGATGAACATTTTTGAGTTCTGCTTCTTCCTAGAATTGTGGGCATTGCACTCATATACATAGTGGTGACCAAATTATTAGGGACACCTCCCAGTGTAGCCCAGTACAGTTCAACAGCGTCACAAATTTGATTTTAATAGGATTTTTCCCCGACTCAATGCATTCCGTTGCTTTTGTAAAGCACTTTGAGTTGCATTGCGTATGAATGATGTAATACGGATTCACTTGCCTCATCTCATAGTGAGAAAACTTGCAATTTTAATAACTCACATGAACACGTCCATCCTGAGTTAAACGAACCATTTACTAACCAGCTTCATGATTCCGGTTCGTCACTGAGAGCAGTTTACCATCGCTGTATACGTGTGTTTGTTTATGGTTGTTCCGATAGGTGTGATAGGTGCGGGGGATGTGAAACCCCCCATGCCGGGGCCGCCTCCAGCTGAGTTTGACGAAGCTTCATCCCGACCGCAGGATCCCGGCAACCCCAGTGGGCCCTCAGACATGCCCTCCAGCAAGCCTGCGTGGTTTGACCCCCAGCACATGGGTCCCTGGAACCCCAACCAGCCGGTAGAACCCTTTATTTGTTTGTTTTGCTTTGTTGTTTCAGCCTGTTTATGATTAAACGATATACAGTATGCTGCGCTGCCGTTGGAGCTGTATGTATCTACACCAAAATGTAAATAGAAAGGCTGAACTGTCTTGACAGGGGGCCTTTCCTGTAAAGGTTTACGCTGCCGTGGCTTTGCTCTCAGTTCCTGCAGTCAGCCCGGGCTCTTTCCCCCATGTTTGTGGGTTAAACAAAAAAAGATGCTTCCCTTATTTCAAATCTTTGTTTGTACCACCAACTATGGCAATAAATGATGTGTTGGTACATAAATACATACATGCACATATATATGTGTATATATAAATAAAAAAACAAACGTACAGAGATACTGCTTCACGGTTACTCCGCCTTCCCGGAGTTCATTTCACAAGAAGATGGTTTCAACTGCTGCAACCTGACCTCCCTCCTGCATCCTGTTACCAGTATCAGCGTGGCCCCAGAACTCTTCCTGTTATTCTCGGTTTCCTCCAGTTTGCTCCAGTCCATCTCACGCGATATGCAGTCCATACATGACGTGCGACGCTCAAAAATAACCACCCAAATCGTTTTGACCTGTTCAGTGTTGAGCAAGACCGCAACCTCAGAGTGGGCTCAGCTGAATGAAACTAAAGCGCATGGAACAACTGGCTACTGTGTTTGTTTTGCCACTGATGCGCCTAGATTGTTAAAACTGTCTTGAGAGAGTAACTGATTCCTGCTGGGTTCTACCTCTGCTCTCTGACCTCCCTCTCGGTGCCTGCATTGTCTGTGTAGTTTTGCAGGTTCTAACACTTACAGGCTCACGTTGTTGCTGCTGCCAGTCCAACAAAACAGCTAACAATGTGCGCCTTCCCGCCCGGTAGGAGCAACCCCGCCTTAGTCTCAGCGCCCGCCCTCTTGTATTGGTCTTACTATTCCCCGAATGTTGTCTGCAGGCCCTGTAGGTCCACCCTGAGCTATTTCCAGCCGCATTCCATCTCCCTGTTTTTGCCTTCTAGCAGAGTTTCTTCTTCCCATGGAGGCCTTGGACTCACCTTGCCTCCAGAACCACTTGTTTTGGGTATGTGCAGGGTGTCTATGTGACCTCACACAGCAGCTCACTCGCACCTCCCTCCTCTTTTTTGGTGCCTCCCCAGCCTCCCTTCGACCCAAACCAGCCACCGCCTCCTTGTCCTCCCTGGAACAATCATGAAGGAATGTGGAATGATCAGAGGGACCCAGGAAACTGGAGCGGCGGTCCGCCCAGAGAAGGAGGCCCCTGGAGTGGTCCAGGTGGGTCCGATCCCGGTCCCCCTTCCTGGAACTCCTACGACCAGCAGCCGCCATGGGGCAACCAACCTGACCAGCCTCCCTGGGGCCAACGGGAGCCCCCCTTTCCTCCACGCATGCAGGCACGTGCTCGATGGTTTCTGCTATGTATCCAGTTTATATTGTGTTTCATCTCTAATTACAGCACGTCAGTCTGATTTACACTTTGATGTGATTTTATTTTCCATGTCTATGGTTTGACTCTATCATCTGTTCATTTTTTTAGAGACCTCCCCATTTCAGAGGGCCGTTCCCTCCCCACCAGCAGCCACCTCCTTTCAACCAGCCCCCACCCCCACCGCACACGTTTGGACGCTTCCCGCCGCGCTTCATCCAGGACGACTTTCCTCCCAGGCACCATTACGACCGGCCGCCATACACCCCACATCGGTTTGACTACGCCCAGGGGGATTACCCGGCAGGTGGGTGTGGACTCATCACTGACTCCCTCCAAACGTCTACGTAACCTCTTATGGCACCGAGCGCCTTTTTAACTAGATCCGCGTTCTTTCGCCAGACATACCAGGTCCTCCTCCGCACCACCATGCCAACCAGAGGCTCCCACCCCCAGGGATGGGGGCTGAGCATCCCCCATGGGGCGGGAGCCAGCACCCGGATTTCGGCCCACCCCCGCACGGCTTCAACGGTCACTCGCCCCACGTGCGTCACAGGCAGCATCCGGTTCAAGATGACCCCAGCCTGGTGCCCAATGTACCCTACTTCGACCTGCCAGCTGGCCTGATGGCTCCACTGGTCAAAGTACGTACCCGGCGGGGTTTGATGTGACTATAAGAGCGTCAAAGTGAATCGGAATGTTGTCGGCAGGGAAGCAAGTGGTAAATTTGCGGTCTTTTTAGAATAGCCAGCGTGATTTCGTGCTGCCAGAGGAGCGAGGCATCAGTAGATGGTGATCCAGCGCTGCCACAGTGGCTTAAAGACCTGATGGTGTCCTACATGGATCAGTCCACCTCCTTAGCATCATCGTTATGACACCACACTTACAGAAACCATCAGCGTAAAAGAGAAACGCGGTATGACAGGTGTTGCATCACAGACGGGTATCTTATGTAGCCAGAATGAATGCCTGATTACGACATAAACATTTTAAAAAGTGTAATTCACTCAAAAAAATCCCTATATGTATCAAAACTTTTATTTGTGCACAAAATCCATCATCCTTTACTTTCTCAAGAAGAGCTCGGTTACTCTGTCGTACAGGTTATCTGTGTGTATCTATTCCAAGTCCTTTTATATCACCATAGAGGTTAAGATAAGATGAGATATGCCTTTAATTATTTCCACAGTGGGGAAATTCGCCATATTATAGACAGTGCAAATGTTGAAAGTCATATTCTGGCATAAGTTTTAATTCGCTTTAGGTTTGAGAATATCCGCTCGACAGAAACGGTTGACAGGCTCGCGAGCTTCGGGGTCGGCCGACCCTCTCTCACCATAACCAGTTTTTGTGGAAAATTCCATCTTGAAAATGGCTTTATTGGACCAAATCAGTGCCTCCTCCTCTGTCAGCCATTGTGGGCTTAAAAAACAGCTATTGAATCTCCACGAAAATATTTTTGCTTGTGCAGGTTGCTACAAATGTGGTTTTGTGAGCTCTTGCGCTCTCTGACCATCCAATCAGAGACGTGAAAATGCCAATGTCATTGTACGCCTGCTAGATGGCGCCAGTGTTGCCACTCGTAATCTGATTGGTTAAGAAGAAACGGTTTTATTGCCGTTTACAGTTACAGGCACCCGCACTGTTGATTCTGAGGTCCTCCAGGTAGATCTCTTTGACATGGCAACACATGATGGACGAAATACAGTATAATTGCATAAAAGTTCTAACTGAAAGCAGCACAGCCAAGAGAGAACGGGACTACTGGGAATAATTTAATTCATATTCATGAAAAATACTAAAGCGCAAGTCAGTGATTTTGATTTGAGTGTTTGGGCCAGCAGAGAAGGCCTCGCGGGCCCTGACGGCCCACCGCTCGCTTTTTAACACAACTGGAATTTAGTCTGAGGGAAGAATGCTCGGAACCTGTGGAGCAGAGAAACGGGAGAGTATGATCCACCACTGTCATAAAGGGAAAAGACTCTAAAGAACTCAATGTTAAGCTCATTAACAGACCCACTGCAGGTCTCATAATCCTCTCCTCTGTTGCTCAGCTTGAGGACTACGATTATAAACCTCTGGATCCCAAAGACATCCGGCTGCCACCCCCGATGCCACCCAGCGACCGCCTCCTAGCCGCTGTGGAAGCGTTCTACAGCCCGCCATCCCACGACCGACCTCGCAACAGGTGCACACAACCTTCACTCAGAGTCCGCCTGAGCCCAGAACTGTCAGAGTTTTACTGTCGGTCCATCGCAGTGCGTTAACAGTTCAAATGTTGAGGAAGAGAGTTTGATGACAGGCTTTCAATCTCTTTTATTTATTTATTTTTTACTGTTTACAACTGCAATCAGTAATGTGGACAGGAGCTCTTGAGTTTTTATATTTTTAAAATGGCAACTATTGGTGCAAAACATTTACTCTCTCACACTAGCCAAGATGCCCGGCCTTCGAATAGCAGTGGGAAGCGAGGTCAAACTTCAGATGTGAAGAAAACAACATACCCTCGCCAGCATTACCAGCAGTGCATGACTAAGTTTGAAAATACTCTTCAAAGGAGGCATATTGTATATTTTGCTCATGTGTGTATTACTCATACACACATGAACCATACATATTACTCATACACACATTAGCAAGTTAAAGCACAAGATGGAAATTGTATAACGGGTGCAACAGCCAGTTAAATGATGATCCCCGTCGCGTCCATTTGTGTTTCTTAATGGTGCGCAGCAGTGCATTGTGGGAGGATTATCCCCAGTGTATCCTCAAGCACTTCTCCTCAACATTTAGAGGATTCTGATGGCTCTTCTTACGTTTGCTTCTGAGATATTTTGGGGCAACTTCCCCAAACTAGGAACCATCTTAAATAAAAATGGATGATCCAGCCACGGGCTTCGGCATGCGGCGTCCACAATGACCTTCACCTCCACGTTCTTCACTTTGTAGTTTTATTAACGTTATCCAGCGAACTGGCTGTTCCCAGTTTTTGTGTTGATATCTCAGGTCAGAATGATTATCAGCTACTTTTAAACATGCCAGCTCCTTCATAAGCCGCCGTGGTTTCTCCCTCCCTCAGCGAAGGCTGGGAACAGAACGGCCTCTACGAGTTCTTCAGGGCCAAGATGAGAGCCCGGAGGAAAAAGGGACAGGAGAAGCGCAACAGGTGGGCGGCCGTCCTCCCCTCAGCCTCTTTGTCAGGCCTGCCTGTCACCGCCCAAAACACACACCCACACACACACACTCTTGTGGCTCTCTCCTGGCAGTGGGCGGGGCGTAAGCCGCTCGCGCTCCAAGAGTCGCTCGGGCAGCAGGGGGAGGTCGTCGTCGCACTCCAGCTCCCGCTCCTCCAAGTCCTCCAGATCCCGCTCCCGCAGTCGATCCCGCTCCCGCAGCCGCTCCCGCTCCTACTCACGATCCAGGTCTGCACACACGCACACACACACACGCACACACACACACACACACGCAAATCTCTAGAAAAGCTCACTTGACAATTTATTAGCCATGCAATAAATCTTAAAAAAAAATAGTAAAAAAATATATATATATTAAAAGGATTCTTTTACTCAGTGTGTTTATCAGGTTTTTGTACATTCAGAATACAAAACATCCATAAAATCTTTCCCTCCCGTTTCCACATCTTTGCTCAAAATAATGCACACAGTAAATATGTACATTCACGTGCTCACAGACCACTTTATTAGGTACAGCTGTTCAACTGCTTGTTCGTGCAAATGTCTCATCAGCCAATCACATGGCAGCAACTTAGTGCATGTAGGTGTGGTCAAGAGGATCTGCTGAAGTTCAAACCAGCATCAGGATGGAGGAGAAAGGTGGTTCAAGTGTCTCTGAAGGTGTCCTGGTTGCTGGTCTGAGTGTCCCAGCAGCTGCTGATCTACTGGGGTTCTCACACACAACCATCTCTAGGGTTTACAGAGGATGGTCCCACAAAGAGGAGACACCCAGTGATGCTCAGTTCTCTGGGAGAAGATGCCTGGTTGATGCCAGAAGTCAGAGATCAGAGGAGAACGGCCAGACTGGTTCCAGCTGATAGAAAGACGACAGTTACTCAATGACACTCTCAATACAACCTGTAGATTCAGAGATGCTCTGAACCCCTCCAACCTTGAAGCAGACACAGCAGCAGGTGCTCTTTGATAACAAGGTGAACCTAATAAAGTGGTCAGTGAGTTAAATGAATAACTAGGAAGCAAAAATATTATCTACAGGCGAGTTACTTAAATTCGGCTGCAAAACCAGGGTGAGGACATGAACACAAACTGTGAGCTCACGGGCATCTTACAGCTTCAAGTAAAGAGTAAGAAAGGCGTCCACATCTTATGAAAATCGCCAACTTTACCAAGTTAGTTTTTCCAGAGCCGTCCATGGTAAATATGTAATAAACGGGAGCGCCGCTTTATAATCTGTCTCTCTACAGGTCAAGGAGTAGGTCCCGGTCCTCTCGGAGTGGCTCCCCCTCCAGGTCCAGATCGCGGTCACGTTCGCCCGCCAAGAGACGGCGCGGGATGAAATCGCGGAGCTCCTCCCCCCCGTGAGTCCTCCTCGCTGTCGATGTACCTCACATGAGCGAAACCTGCCTCACTGTCCTAACAGCGGCCCCCCTCCCCTCCGTTCCCCCCGCTCCTCCACAGCTCCACGTCGGTATTGGGTGCCGCTCCCTCCAAACTGTCAGACACCAGGTTAGGGGAGGAGAACAAAGGCCATCAGCTGCTCATGAAGATGGGTATGATGTTTCTATGACGTTGCTTATAGATATTTAGCAGCTTGGAAAATGTGAAGTTCACATTTTTCAAGGGGCTTGCGCATGAAAATAAGACGAAGCAGGACGGCATCCGCTCATCCGGTCTGTGTCGCCCTGTCCGCTGCAGGCTGGAGCGGCTCCGGGGGCCTGGGAGCCAAAGAGCAGGGCATCCAGGACCCCATCAAGGGAGGAGACATCAGGGACAAGTGGGACCAATACAAAGGCGTGGGCGTGTCACTGGACGACCCCTACGAGAACTACCGCAGGAACAAGAGCTACAACTTTGTGGCCCGCATGAAGGCGCGAGAAGAAGGTACGTAAGCAGCCGCTGAAGATCTCACCTTCATCTGCAGGCATTTTTGGAGGGAGTTTTGGAAGCCATGAGCCCGTACGGCGTGAACTTTCATTCATTTATGCGATCTAAAGCGAAAGGGAATAAGGGAAGCTTGTGAAAATTAGTTTCTTGAAATTTGCATTTCCATTAAAGCCATTTGTTCAAAACATTTGTTTCTTTTGCTGTGAACAAATATTCCTTTTCGATTTCAAGTTCGGCCTGTAATGGTGATGCAGTTACGGTGGCGATAAGATAAGGCAATAAG
>CAAKHG010045254.1:0-22463 GCA_901007715.1 Dactylopterus volitans
GTGTAGGATCCAGTGAGGTCCTTGAGTCCCAGTCCACAAGGGCTGGTCTCCAGGACAACCACCGAGATTGGTGGGGCAAGGAGAATGATAGGGAGCTGTTGTTTGGGCTTCGCCAGCTGTAGATTCTTCTGGAGGAAAGGGCAGATGGCCTTGGCCAGCTGATAGGATTCGATGTTTTGGTTCGGGCAGAGAAACACATTCCAGTACGTTCCCCTCAGTCTTTCCAATTACAATTAAGAAATTTTGGTCTTTCTGCAATTAATCATTCCTCCTGAGCAGAGTGGTCAACGTCTCCAAGATGGTATCCACTTTGCGTCTCAGTTCAAAGGTTAACGCAGTCTGTTGTTGCACCGCTTTGCCCAACTCGTTCGCCGTCGCGGGCAGGTGGGGACTAGAATTTTTGGCACCCGTCTTGCCTATTTTTAGGTAGATGAGGGACCCTCCGATTGCAGTGAGAGTCAGCCCCAAAAACAGCAGACAAAAGATCCAGATGTCTTCCACATCTTCCGTGGTGAGCGGCGCCAGGCACGCGGTACGCCAGCTCCCCCAGGAATCGAAGATGTACCCGTTCCATGCGGACATGCAGGCTCCTCCGAACCAGATTTCCTCGTTGAAATTATGGTGTCCAATGCCGATAAAGACCACGATATCAGATCCATCTTGAATTTTAGTAATTCTAGTTTGAAGAATACACAGCCGGGGAGACAGAGACTCCGAGAGTTGAGACAGAGATAGAAGAAAACGGGGAGGAGAGGGGAGAGGAAAAATGCGACCGCCCTCGTTGGAGTCCAAGCTGCAAAAAAGTATTGCAGCAGCTCCTTTTCTCTCAGTTAAAGGAACCTGCCCGGTTTCTATGTGTGTGGTGAGATTTTGAACTATTATGCCTTGTCTTTAAATGCTGTTCCCCTCTGCCCCCGATAGCACTACGGAAGATGGGGAAGGTTCGAGAAGATGTGGTAGCCATGGTGAAGCAGTACCCAGCCGGTGTCCCGCTGAAGAAGCTGACTGTGTTTTACAGCCAGATGTACCACAAGAACCTGACTTTAGCCGTCTTGGGCTTTGATTCCATCGCTGACCTGGTAGCCTCACTGGATAAAGACCTGGTTGTGGCGGGGGACCTGGTGTTTCACAGAGACTACCAAAATGAATGTTTGGAAAACCTAGTGGCCATGGTGAAGCAACACCCAGCTGGAATCCCCCTGAAAAGGTTGGCTGTTTTCTACAGTCAGACATACCACAAGAACCTGATCCTGTCCTTCCTGGGCTTTGACTCCATTACTAATCTGGTCGCCTCTCTGGATAAGGACTTAGTGGTGAAGAGAGAAATGGTGTTTCACAGGGACGGTGACAGGCTCGCTGGAGCGGCGGCTGAAACTGGAGCTTGTGGATCAACTAAAGGTTCAGAAGACAGCAAGAAGGTTCCGGAAAATATAGTGGCCATGATGAAAGAACATCCAGATGGAGTTCCAATGAAGGACCTAGCTAAACTCTACAGTAAGAAATATTGCCAGCAACTGGTCTTAGCTCCTTTGGGCTTCAAAAGTATCTCCAGCCTGGTTGCAACCATGAAAGAGGATCTGATCGTGGAGGGGCAGCTAGTATTCCACAAGAAGAATCACTGTGGAGCTGGGATGACGACCACACCTACAAAGGACAGCAGGCCTGCAACACCACAGGGAACTGGATCGCACATTGAGAAGACAAGCGCCACGCCGAGTTCTGACATGCCGACGGTGATCGGCAGCTCCCTCCAGATGCCCCCGCCGCAGGCACAGATGGGTCCACCTTCAACTTCCATTTTCCCAGGTTTTCCTGTGAGGCCGTCCAAGCCAGCCAAGGTAACCAATCAGCAGCTGTACCAGAGGGTCATAGAGGTGAGTCATGTTGGCAAACACGTAGACAGAGCGTAACGGATGCGCCGGCTATTTCTGTTTGCAAAGAAGCCAGATTTACAACTTCAATTTCAAATTTCAGTTCAGTTCCTCTCCTGCGTCTAGCTGTATGGTCACAAATCAGCTTCCTTCTATGGTTTTGCTTTGTTCTCCGCTGTATAGGAGCTGTGTTAAGCTACTGCCAGTGAAGATCGACATTTTCCTGCTGTTGTTGCTTCATAATAAAAATGTCTGAGTAAGAAAATGACAAAGGGCAACTATTTAAAATATCGTTAATGAAAAAGGCTTCTGTTTTATAGCCGCTCGTTATAGCCGCAAATCCTTTCATTGTTGGGCCGATGCACCTGTGCTAATAGCATAAAGAGGAAACACTTACTTAGTATTATGTGGTTTTATTATGTGGTCTGGAAAACAAACCTTGAAATCAATAGGAATATCAGCTTGACAAGCTGGGCATACTATTTCCAAGGTTCTCTGATCTTCCAGGTGATGAAGAATTACCATTTGACTGTTCCATCAGTTGACCATCTGAGATTTTGCTATTTCCAGCAGTTTGGCGAGCAGCTTCCGTTTGAGCAGTACATGTCTGTGTACGACGGCTGGGAAGCATCTCGCCAAAAGGAGGTCCCTGCTCAACCTGCAGGTAGCCAGACACGATGACACGTTCACGTAGACGGAGGTTGTCATGTCCCGTCCATATCTGAAGGAAACTGCCATGTCCTTCTCCACAGCAACACACAAGCCTGAAGAAGAAGAGCAGCAGCAGCAGCAACAACAGCAACAGCACAGCAACAGCAACAACAACAGCAGCAGCAGCAGCAGCAGCAGCAACAACAACAGCAGCAGCAGCAGCAACAACAACAGCAGCAGCAACAACAACAGCAGCAGCAGGCCACTGCAGCCAACAGCCTGCCTGGACTTCCAACGGTGGAGGCCAATGTGAACGTGACCAAAGAGCAGAAGAGCAGAGTGAGAGATGGAGCCCAGAGGGAGAGCAGTGCTGCTGTCTTCAGAGAGGCTTACTACTCCCAGCTGAGGGACGTCCATGGAGAGAACGTGCGGTCAGTAGAGGCCCTGGAGGAGGATGAGGAACCCGCAGGGAGGAAGAGGAGCAGGTTCCTGGATCAAGACACGGTCAACAGTCTGATGGAGGATGTGATACGAGACATTTCTGCACAGGGAGAGCTGGTCACCAAGGAGAAGGTGAGGACCTGGAGGAACAGTTTCACACGAATTTGCTCAGTTGCCCAGAACATGTCTGTACTTGAAATAGGACTATAAAATCTGGCTCCGCCTCCTGCTGATTAGGCCATTGGTCTTGTTCGATTGTACCAAACTTAATAGGTGTTAACAAGCCGGTCTCATACGCCACCTTCGAAGAAGTATGGGGCGGCATGTAACCGGGAAGTTGGTGTCCGCACCAATCGCAAGAAACATGGAGATGCTAACTTGGCAAACATTATGAAAACTTTCAGTAACATTCCAGCGATTTTTACTAGCAGTGGAGCTAAGGAGTTCATGAGCGAGTGTAAGATGGAGGTGAAAAGCTGTGTCGATGCCGCCCGATGTGATGACTCACCATCGCCAAGCGAAGAACTCTGATAGCTTAGAGTAGATTTAGACTTAGTCTTGGACATAGACGAATAAAACGTTCGCGTCCTCCAAGAGGCAGTTTGTTCCGCAACACATAAACACAAACACATTTGACGACACCAGATAAGCGACTATCGAGATCATCTGCAGCAGCGACATAAACGTCATCACAGTTCAACAGATTAAGAATAATTAAAATTGCCTAACTATGTACCAGGAGGTCCAATATATCCCCTAAGTATCCATGTTAGTCCACACCCCCTAGTCCACTTCTTCCTCCAACTCCACATGGCAGCCTCCTCTTTTTCAGTTGGGTTATCGCCATGGGAACAAAGGAGTTTTTAAGCTAGACGGGCTCTCAACTCGGGTATCTGTACCTCTGACCAGAAGGCAGAGGCCCTGGACACTCATAGGATGTATCTTCACAGACCTTCAGGTACCAGTCAGGTACAGCTGGTTCAGGCCCCCAAGATGATTCCACAGACTTTGGCAATTATCTGGGAAGATATCAGAGAGGTGCCGCTGATACTTCAGGCTACTGTGACTTAATGTCGTTGCTTGAGCTACAAAGTTTGATCATGGGATGCGATCAGATTGACTTAATACTTCCCTGGTGCCCTTTTAAACAGGGAACGAGAGGTTGCGCTGTGAGAGTTTCATGTTGGAGGTGTTGCACTTCAGTCGAGGCAGCAGTAACTCCGGAGGCGTGGCTTATTTTAGAAGGATGTGATAATATGAGCAATAATGCTTGCAAAACATCTCCTGACACATTTAGGGTGTGTTTTTATGGAGGAGCAGCACAGGTACATCTAACCTTTGCCTTTTTTCTCCACTCTTCTACCCAGGTGATTGGCAGGGTGTGCAAGCTGTTGCAGATTCCATCTTTGGAGTCAGCCAGGATAAAACACTGGAATATTCCGGCTCTAAAAGACCTTCAATACACAATGAGAGAGATCAACATGTTCATAGAGGTTGGTCAACATGCGTTATGTAATAACTTGTTTTTGTTTGGATGCCTGGCCGCTATTGACGACCTTTGTCCCACTCTGTCAGTCCACCGAGTCAGTGATGTCCATCTGCACCCTGTATGAGCTGGGTCAGGCGCTGGCCGGCCTGAAGGACAAGAAGCGCTACGAGGAGCTGAACCTGGGGCCCCTCTGCAAGCTGCCGCTCATCCACCGCATGTTCAAGATCGACAGCAGCACCAAGGACGACGACATCCACCCCATCGAGACCACAGACATTTTAAAGGTTTGTTAGTCACAAAGCTGTTTATGAAGAAAACATCGGCCAAGATCAGTGGCAGGACGGTGCAAGTCAGGCCGAGCCTGTAAAACCAAAAATGACCTCGCAGCCCTGCCGGGCGACACGTCCGTGTGGCCGAGGTCGCGGTGACAGGAGCAGTCCAACAATCACACGGGCACAGACGCCATGTTTCACTTAGACAGACGACACAAAACTCAACCTAATTAGATAAAGATCAGTCAGGCAAACACTCGTCAGTCTTTCTCGTAGCGCATCTGCAAACAAAAAACACTGCGATTTCAAGTGTTTCACATGTGACTGACAAAATTTAGGATATTGAAATGGATTCGGAGTCTAAAAAAGGTGAATTAAAACCATAAAGGTTCATTTTGATAAGATGATAATAAAACACAGTTAATAAGAGGAACACACAGGTCCTGATAAGTTAAAAGAAGATGAAAATAGAATCCAGTTGCTGTAGTAACCTTATGCATGACTCCGACATAACGTATATAAATGGCAGGTGTGTGTTTGTGTGTGAGAGAGAGAGATTGAGAGTGAGACAGGTAAATGGCACCAACACAGTCCTCTGGCCCTCCGTGGTGCCTCAGACCTACAGGCTCAGTCTTACATGTTTTGACCCGGTTGTGTTTGCTGTGTCTGTCCAGCAACTGCGCATCTTCAGAAAGGCGCAGACCAAACCCAAGGTCGACCTGGCCGAGTTTATGAAGCACCTGGCTGACCATTACAACTGCGACTCCCCCTATGAGCTGGGTATCAGGATACACAGCGTTGGGCTGCCAATAGCGGTAAGTCACATGACCTCTCGCCAGTGACAGGAGGGAACTCGCTATACAGAGAATATGACAAACATCCACACAGAAGTCTGAAAGAATAAAATAATACGACATGACAGGGTGAAGTTTTGTTTCTCAGATGTCACCTTTTTTGAGATTCTTCTTTCAGTGAATATTTCAGGAATGTGTGGAGGGTATTTCTTCTAGTTTGGCACGAATGTCAACTCGGGCTTGAGGAGGAACTGATTAGAGTTTGGTGGTCATAGGTCATCCTGACATCACAAAGCATGTATTTAATCACACAATGATGAACATAACATTTTAGAAGTCTAGTAGGATGAAATGATGAAGTCACGACATTCTGCTCTGAATACATCTAATACAGTCCGTTCACAGTCTTCACTACGTAGCTCATGGACTGAAATTGATGTTAACTGTAACCTGATTGGTCTGTGCATGAAGACGACTGCGGGGGAGTTGAGTCTAGTTTCGATTCTGCAGTTAGTTCTGTTTTTGTTTGTGAAGCCTTCGGCTCATCAGAACCAGCTAGAGATGCTTGCATGTAAATAAAAGTCTGCTTGCAAATGAGCGATCCGTCTCCGATTGTCCCGTCACGTCCAGACTCTAATCAAAGTGAGCCGTTCCGAGCACACCATCCTGGAGCAGGCCAGGGAGATCATCCAGAGAGAGCTGGAGGAGGAGACTCAGGAGCGGCTGAGAAAGATAAAGAGGAGCGTGCTGGAGCAAGTCCATGGCGCAGGAGCCTCCTCCTCCTCTGGCTGCTTTGACCTCAGGAAGAAATACGCCTCCATGTCGGCGACGGACGTGGTGCTGGCCGTCTTCTCCAACGCACAGGGAGTGTTCAGTCCCAAGATGACGCAGGTGGGTGCCGGACATTAAGAGATGAGCTCCCCCTCGGGTACATCAGCGGTTTCAGGGATTCCGTGTCTGCTCGTGACCTCGCCGATCGTGTTCTCGGGATGGCAGCCCACTCTTGTTCCTTTACACTTCTGAGTGTCAGCGCCACTAAGCCTCCCACGGTGAGCCATCCAGGGGATTACACAGTGTGAACAAGCAGCTACTGAGCAGCTCCCAGAGTCTGCTCCCTTCATAATCTGCTGATCCTTCATGAAGGCACAAGAGAAAAGTTCATCTTAACTGATGAATATTGAGTAGATATTAAATTTGTGGCTTAAAACCTACTTGTACATCCCGTAGGATTAGTATTAGCATGTTTCATCGTCCTTTTAAAGCCACTCTGGAGCATCTAGGTCACTATGATATCATGAACGCAGTCATCTGTTTATCTGCCCAACAGTTTCACAGCATCGTCTTTTCTTAAAAACGTCAATCTTATCATTGGATGAATCTACCTCGAAACCATGAAGAGCAGCTGCAGCGAATGCTGGTCAGCCATGCTTGTTTTCCTTTGGAGAGTGTGTGTACCAGTCAGAGGTCTCCTGTCATCTTTTCCACCAATGGGAGGCTGGCGTGACTCTCCCTGCTTGTTTGTGTGTTTGGAGCTGATACGAAATGTGGAAGTGCACTGTGGTAGACCAGATCCTCTATATCTGTCAATCAGCACTCCTAATTATGAAGGAAGAGGTCTCACTCTGACTAATAATAGTTTTCTGTCATTGAATACTGCATTAAATATTGATAGAAGACCTTCAACATAAGATGCATGATTATGAATGTATTTATTTATTTATTTATTCTGTCTTCTGATGACATGCAGAAACAAGCAAACTCACTTTGTGATGTCCTGTCAAACATGAACAAATCTCTGATGGGTTCATTTAATGTCAATTCAGCACGTTCAGAAGTTCCTGGTGCAGGTGTCCAGTGACCGCCTGGCCCAGGCTCTGTTTCAGCTGGCCATCTGCGGAGGCTCCCTGGCAGTCCCGCCAGACCTGGTCCCCAAAAGCAAGCCGCCCAAAACCACAGACCAAATGAAGAAAGAAGATATGCCCAACCCGTCCGTCCCCAGTGAAGGTGTTAATTCAGGAGGTTCAGCATATTTTCCTCACACACCGGCTTACCTAACGCCTTCTAATGCTGAGTCTGTCTCTCAGCCGAGGTGAAGCAGTACCTGAAAAACAACCTGTCCTCCCAGAACTCAGCCATTACTTTGGCCTACATTGCCTCCCTGGAGAAGAAGCTGACCAAACACTTCCAGGTCAAAGACTTTCTGTCTTTAGAGAAAGGCAGCTTCTTGGACTTCCTGGTCAAACACATTCAGGTACGAGGTTGTCCATCAAGGTCTAAGGAGTATCGGTCCATGAGAGGTCAGCGTGACAAGAGCTGTGTTCTGTTTCCGCCTGTTTGTGCGCAGCTGCTGCAGGACACACTAGGCTCCACTTTGACTCTCGGCAGCGGCACCATGGAACTCACAGGAAGTGGTTTCAGACCCACCAGACAGGACGTGTTTGAGTTCATGAAGCAGTGCGGGGATATTGCCTCCAGTGATCCAGATGAAGTCAGTCCAACATTTTTATTTTAAAACAAACCTCCTCGGCATGAAGATTCTCTCTGAACACTGGTCATACTCACCTCCATTTTTTGCAGCTGCTGCACGTCGAGTTAGCGCTGAGGTGCCACTATGGGGTCCGGGACAGTCGCGACCTGGGCTATGGCACTCTGCAGACGCTAGGCAGACTCATCCGACTCCAGAGAGGTCTGGCTGGAGGGGGACTGAGCCAGGTCTACTACGAGGCCGCCATGTTTGCCAAACATGGCGCGTTAAGGTGAGCAGGAGCATTCCGATACAAATGCACACACCGCAGAACAGCAGTGACGACTTCGTTTTTCACTCGTCAAATGTCGAGTGACTTTGCAAGTCATATGTTCTCTTTTGGAGAAAATCAGACCGTTTCAGCCAATCAAATTCACACTGGTGCAGCGTCCATACCGTTCATAGCTACCACCGCTGCCATCTACTTGTCTGGACGTCTGTATTTCGCCACAGCCAATCAAACCTCTGCACAAAGCAACAGCGGTAAGACCAGGCGGTCAGACTGAGCCAGACAGCAGCTGCGACACAACACGAGGGCCAGCGACTCTGACAAAACCCACGTTAGCTTCCCATTAAACACTGACTAGCAAACATCAGGTGGTGTGTCACTGCTCCTCAAAAATCAGTTTGAGCATGTGCCACATCTGCCTGTCACATGCAGCTGTGTGACACATGTAGCTATGCAACAGGCAGGTCTATAAGTCTCCAGTAAACAGTAGAAGAAGAGGTTCCAAAAACTGAAGAAGCTTCTAGTAAACAGTAAAAGAAGAGGAGGTTCCAAAAATGGGAGAACCCTCCAGTAAACAGTTGTGGAAGAGGTTCCAAACACGAAAGAAGCCCCCAGTAAACATTAGAAGAACAATTTCCCAAAATGGAAGAAGCCTCCATCGAACAGTAGAAGAAGGAAAAGATCAACACATAAGAAGCCTCCAGTGAAAAGTAAAAGAAGAAGAGGTTCCAAAAATGGAAGAACCTTCAGGAATAGATTGTGTGGTTCCGTTGCTGTCGTGATGTTTTTCTCCTGAATGAGACTGAGGAGGACTTCAGTCTCCTCATCAGTCCAAGCGGACCTGCTGTTGCTGCTGCTGGCAACTATGTTTTCATCTGATCAGTCATGTGACTCACTGCATCAGTTTATTCCATCCACCGCTTTTCACATGATCTATTTTCCTTTGTTTTCATAGGAAAAAAAACTCCTCAAATGAATTTTTTTTTTTTTTTTTTCAAATTTCGATGTTTCCATTAAAACATTTGTAATGCGGCGCTCCCTGGAAGGAAACTCCGCGTCTGGCGTCTAGAAGTCCCCATCAGGTCTTCCGATCTCGGGCTCACCTCCGCCTTCTCCTCCCGTGACAGTGCTGAAGGCGGCGGCGGCGGCGAGGCGGTGGGGCGCCTGGGGGAGATGTCCAAGGACCAGGCCCTGGCCAGCCTTCTGTCCTGTCCCCTGCTGGAGGATTTAAGCGAGTGGAGCCAGTGGGAGCTCGTCTTCAAACCCCTTCATGGCTCCCTCAAAGATTTCATTGAAAGAAATGCAGGTAGGTGTTTACGGGGAAACCAGGTTTGCTCCATAAAAGACGACACAGATGATAATAATAATAATAATATGAATAACACAATATAACTAAAGCTTCTTTGCCTACACAGCCAATTCTGGCCTGGCAGCAATGGAGGTCACGCCGGGTTTGCTGCTCAGGATCACCACAAACACAGGAGACAAGCATTTCTCCAGCGCCGCCGCGACCCTCGACCCCGTTGGCACGGCCGGCCACCTGGTGTCCATGGTGGTGGCCGACGGGATCAGGAACGCCCCCACCGCCCTCCTGGCCAATCACATGCAGAGCTCCCTGGCAGCCGCCGTGGCTAAAGAAGGTTAGCGAGGCGGCGGGAGTTTAAAGTGAACTCGGCCTGGGTGCAGCATGACCGTGCAGCTGCTGCTGCTGCAGCTGCTGCTGCTGCTGCTGCTGCTGCTGCTGCTGCTGCTGCTGCTGCTCACACGAGCTTTGTGTTCTCTAGATTTGTCTCAGGCCGAGGAGGACATGTCCTGTTACAGCGCCGTGGCCACCTTCCTTCTGGAGTGTTTGACGCGAATCCCAACCAGGACCTGTCAGGCTCTCCTGCAGCAGGTCAGCAGCACCGACACGTCCACACGCACACACACACACACACACACGCGCGCGCGCGTTCACCCTCTGAAGCCACCCTCTGAAGCACGGTTGCGCGGATCCGGATGTAAAGATGGTGACATTGTCGTGAAATGAGTCCTCTCTTAGAAAAGCTCAACACCTCATGTTCCAGACATTCCAGAACCTCCCTCATCTACTGAGGAGTCTAATCTAGTAATTTGAGCTTTCGGTTTTTAGCTCAAGGAAATTGAGTCGAAGCAACTGGACTTGTTATTGGTCTTAGTTCATGCACGTATCGATGCGTGCATGAACTGATGAAGCCTCTCGGATGAGAGGTGAAACGTCTTCCTAAGACCAATAACAGGTCCAGTTGCTTCGATTCAATTTCCTTGAGATAACCAGGACCTGGGTGAGTGAGAACATTCACAGGCTTTTTCGGTTTTTAGGTTTGAGCTTTTCATGATCGGCCACACAAATCCAGACCGTTGATGTGTGGAGAGCGTCGATGTTGATGTTTGCCAGTCGTGTCT
Source organism: Dactylopterus volitans (assembly GCA_901007715.1). Taxonomy (NCBI): domain Eukaryota; kingdom Metazoa; phylum Chordata; class Actinopteri; order Syngnathiformes; family Dactylopteridae; genus Dactylopterus; species Dactylopterus volitans. The sequence goes on from CAAKHG010045254.1 coordinate 10,696, forward strand.
GTTGAAACCTTCTTAGCCAGTAAACAGATGGCGCGCCGCTTCCAGCAGACGAGCAAAAACAGGATATCAACGTTTCAGCGTCTCTGACCAGACGAGCAGACAGCCTCAGTCGGTGGATCTAATCTGCTCCCATAAATTGCAGAGGAGGCGGTGTTATCTGTCCCACGGTTGTCATGCCAACTGCAGGCTCGTTTCTTTCTGCAACCAAACGTCCAAGACACATGCCGACCAATAAGATGCGTGTCTGGTGTGTGCCTGCTCTTGCGTGAATGCGACCCGCAGGTGTTTTTGGACCCTCTGTCCCGAGTCTTGGGCCAGGCCAAGTCCAAACAGGTCCTGATCGCTGTGGCCCGGTCGGACCCCAAGCACCTGAACTGCCTGCATCGACTGGGCATCGTCCTGGGGGTCACCGAGTGGGTGAAGGACTACCAGAAAAAGCTGAGCCCACCCAAGATCCAGCATGACAGCGTGCAGGCCGCGCCGGTCGGGCTGGCCAGGCCCAGAATACAGGTGAGGAAGAACCGCACAAACAGGCCTCAGTCACGGAGCAGCCGGCGGTGGTGGTGCTGAACCGCTGACTCCATCGCCATTAGGAAAGAAGCCACATCCGCAGGAAGTGAGCTTTGCTGCATTTTGAGCATCAGTGGAATTAGAAAGGAAAAGATGTGAGATTTTCAAGAACGACATGGACCCGCGCTGACTGGACAAGGAATAGCGGTGATGCAGGAAGGTCCCAAACGAGCGCTTACGAGCGTCAAACGCCACGAGGTCGCGCCGATCCAGACTGGCCAGTGAGGCCTTTACTGTAACATGGAAAATTACATACAAGTTTTATTGGTCCAAACTTAAGTCAGGCTTTTTCCCTGGAAATAAGTAAGAAGCAGGGGCATAATCACGACAGTAGGCGGCGCTAAATACCTGTGAAACTGGTGTTAATCCCTTCCGGTTGAAGTGTCGAGGCTGTGACTGGATTTTATTCGCAGCAATTCCAGATATTTATGGTGATTCCGTCGCATGGCCGCCTGCTCGGCCCGCTGGAGGCCGCTCGCCAAGGCTGCTCTTGTAGGAAGCTGCTTCAAGCTGCACGCAGCAGATGGCTTAGACAGGAAGCCAGAGCAAGAACGCAAAAGCTGGTGGATTTTCAAAATAAAACACCCATCATAAGTCACTGCACCAATAACAATATCGCTTACCACTTGCAGCAGGACGGGCGGGCCACATTTTCACCACGGACGATGATCTAGCGGCACGTTTTTGTCAGTCGTGTCTCTCGGCTTTGTCTCTGTGCTTGTCACAGGCTTCTTTTCTTTTATTTTTGAAGACTAATCTGGTAGATTCGGCGAGCAGCAGCCTGTCGGCTCTGAATATGAGCGAAGACGAGTACCCTGTGGATAACATGATGGACGGCGGCTTCACCTCGCCGCCCCCGCAGCAAGGTGACCAAGCCCAGGACTGTTTCTGCACTCGTGATTGGCAGCGCCGGCTTCCTGCTTGTTTCTCACCGCTAACTCCCTGCTTCCAGTCAACGGCGAGCATGAAGATGCTGAGGAGGAGGAGGACGATGAGGATGAGGATGACGAGGAGGAGCTGTTTGAGCTGGCCTCGCTGCCAAATGGGGAGATATCAGACAGCAGCAGTGAAGCCAAAGGCGACCACAACGAGGAACAGTCAGAGCTGTCTGATTCTAATGAAGCAGAGACTGCCAGCAGCCAATCAGAGACCAGCGTAGATCTCCACAGAGCCATAATTGAGGACATCAGGTTTGCGCCCTCCCCCTCCTCACGGTTACGTTTGCCTTAAAAGTGACTCTCATCTCCTGCGTCTTCTCTTTTTTCTTTTTTTTGATTGTGACAGGAAAAATGAGTTTGGTATCGGCATGGAGCTGGCCGCCGAGAGCCAGAAGCTGATGCAGGTCCACCAGGAGAGACTGGGCAGAAGCTTGGACCGCCTCTCCACCGAGCTCTACAGCAAAGACACACACTTCGTCCTGGAGCTCATTCAGGTGACGTCTAACATCTCCACCGCTGCTCTCGATGAAGGCCGAGCGTTCTCCGCTCGTCCAGCCGGCTTCCTGTTGAGGGCTGTTCCTTCAAATTCGGCACTCTTGGATTTGAAGATAATCTCATTAGAAATTTGGTCAAAGGCCACAGTCACATATCAGCACAAAACACGTTTCTGGCCAAAGTTCAAAATTTCGCATGCCAAACTTTTCAAAATTGTCCAACAGGATCACTTGATGACCTCTGACATAAAGGCGGCTTCACTGTGACATCATAATGTTCTGAAAAAAACCTTCTGTTCTCATCCAGCGCCGTGAGTCAGGATCAAAAGGGGTACATCTAAAACCTTTAATAAGATTCTTCAAATGCAACCAGGTTTCCATGGCAACAGTTCTGCTAAAAACAGAAGCATTTTTTGTTTGCATAAAAAAAAAAAAAATCCATATGACAACACACGGACCTACATAAACCACTGAAAACCCTGCAGCGTGCATGCCGGGCCAGCAGGCGGCGCTGTGACTTTTCAGTGAAGCGCTGCAGAGCGGCCGCATGGCGCCTGCGTACAGACGCAAGTGCAACCAAACGGGGGCGGCGGCGGCGGCGAGGGCTCGCTCACCCATGCTGGAGAAGCATCCATGAACTGGGTGGAGCAAGAACCTCGACACCCTTCAGCCGCCCGCCCGCCCTTGTTGTCCTGAAGCGCTGTTTCACTGCAAATGTCACGCGGGACGTCGGGCCTCGCTGTCGTTGCACATTGGCCCAGTTTTCCACAATCCTGGTAAGGGTGACACTTTCAAAAGATTCCAATCGGGAACCTGGTTTCAGAAGTGTTGTGGTTTCAGGCAATGTGAAGTTTAGCGTTTTAGGTTGGAAATGTGTAAGGAGAAGGGGAGCGTGCAGCAGAGTCTGGACCCACGCCGGTCTTTGACCGGTCTGCGGGCGCAGCGACTCCTGTCAAACTCTTGTTCCAGCTCCAGAAGAGAGAGGAAGCATAAACTCGCCGGCGTAAATGATGATATGAAGTTGTGGCTCCGTCCCATTAGACTGTCCCCTTATCCGTCAGCATGCTCAGTGCCGCAGGCCTGATGTGCTGCACACAAACGGGATGCAGCCGTCAGTCATGTTGGTCTTTTCCTGCTTTCACCAGCCACAGTGTCTGTTACATGAGGCGTCTGTTGATTGGTGGTATAGTTCTCAGTTACTAAAACAATTAGATATCACGTGGTGAATGGAGTCACGTTGTTGACATGGTGGCTGCAGGTCTTCTTTCACGTCTGTTTTGACAAACTTGGAGAGGACGAGCCGTGCGTGTAACCTGGACTCATCCCCAACACCCCCCCCCACCTCTCCCCATCCCCTCCGGCAGAATGCTGACGATAACAGCTACCCGTCAGCGGCGGGAATCGTCCCGGCGGTGGCGTTCGTGGTGGAGAGGGACTGCATCACCGTCCTCAACAACGAGACGGGCTTCCAGGAGCAGAACATCCGGGCCATCTGTGATGTGGGCCGCAGCACCAAGGGCAAACACACATACGGCTACATCGGTGAGTGTGTTCGTGGTGCCCTCTTTTGTTTTGCTGTTTTCGCCTCTACTCTTCTGGACTGTCTCCGTGTTGGAAGGAATCCTGAATGCACCTGATGCTTGGAGACGAGACCTGGATGGTGATCTATGAATAATTCTTGCAGGACAAAAGGGCATCGGCTTTAAGTCGGTGTTCAAGGTCACAGACTGTCCTGAGATCCACTCCAACGGCTTCCACCTGTACTTCGACAAGACCTGCGGCCCCATGGGATACATCCTCCCCCACTGGATGGAGGACGAGAGGCCCCTGGACCCGCAGCTGAGCGAGGTCGGCCAGCACAGGTCGGACGAGCTCAGAACCCCGATATTCTCCACTTGGCTGCCGTCAGAGTCATTGAACACAGTCTGTCCTCTTTAGAGCAGGTCTACGTCGCAAACGTAGGAGTTTTAGAGTTCAGCAAAAGTTTGGTTCGCTATAGTCGAATAGCCACTGGTTACGATTTCTGTTGAGAATCACAGGTGATACTAATAATGTAATCAAGGGCTGCGTTCTAGTCGCGTGTTCCAGTAATCCTCGGCAGTGGCTGTATTTAAGCCACCTTGTCAAAGTCGTGTTTGGAGGTTTGCTGCAACGATCTCGGCGACGTGTGGACCAGCGAACCGGCGATGACGGTCGGTGTTTGTCTGGCCACCGTTTCATGCTGAGCAGTCACCAGTAACCAGTGGCCAATGGCAACCGACCCGGTGAAGCTGCGTGAAGCTGCGTCTTTGATGGTGGCAGCAGATCGTCAAGGCTCCTAACGGCCCTGCTGCATCTCTTGTCCTCGTAGCTGGACCACTAAGATCTGCCTGCCTCTGCGCTCGGAGAGCCATCAGACCAGGAACCTGTTCCACGACATCCACCCCTCCCTGCTGCTGTTCCTGCACCGCCTGCGCTCCATCACCATCTACAACCAGGTGGCTCCTGCACTCACATGCCGACGTGACGGCTTCGCACGACGGAGCGGATGATTGGTTTTTGAGGTGGTGGCGGCGAGGAGGCCACGACCGCCACTTTGACCACCCGTCCGCTTCTTTGCCCCGCAGAGCGAGAAGCGCCTGGTGACCATGACTCGCAAGGACCTGAGTCACAACGTGCTGGAGGTGGAGCACACGGACGGCACTGAGCGCTGGCTCGTGGTCAAAAGCAGGCTGCAGCCCAAGACGGTAGCACACGGCACACACACACACACACACACACACACGTTCACAGTGATCTCCACAACTCTTTCTGCTGCTGCGTGTCCAAGATTTTTTTAAAAAAAAGGGGGTTGACATTTTGTTTCCGCGACTCCATCCCACTCTGGAAGGACCTGCTTCACTGCTCTGTGCCTGTTGGTCGAATTCCGTTCTGATTTTCGATACGTGGGGCTGAATCGAACCGTGCGAGATGTTGTCGCTGTGCGTTTTTCCCCCCGCAGATCAAAGATGATGTGGAGTCGACGGAGCTCGCCCTGGCCTTCCAGCTGGCCCCTGAGAGCCCAGGGAGTGACATCGTATGCCAGCCTCAGAAACAGCCCGTCTTCGCCTACCTGCCCCTCCGCAGTTTCGGCTTCCGCTTCATCATCCAAGGTGCGCCGCCTCGTCTGCGCTTCGCTCTCCGGCTCCGGAGTTATCGGCTCGCTGCTCCGCTGGAGTGTCGACCTGCTATTGAAACATATTTTCCCCGATTGAGCTTAAGAAAAACCGGAGTAAAAGCGGAGTGAATATTGGACGTGACGTCCACCAGATGGACGGAAACATGACTCAGGATGGATGATAATGTTTCTCCACTCGCTGGGCTAAGTCGCGTCTGCCGTGTCAGCGAAGCAGCTGACGACGTGTCGCCGCTCGCTTCCCAAACTCGTTTCCATCGTCCACAGATGCACATAAAAGCAGTTTATGCAGGTTCGGGTTTCCTAGAACAGCCTGTCCGTGAGCACGTGAAGCCTCACTCGTCCTGATTGGCTCTCCTCATGTCCAGGTGACTTTGACATCCCTTCTTCTCGAGAGGACGTTGACAGAGACAGCTCGTGGAACCAGTGGCTTCGATCTGAGATACCCCAGCTCTTCCTCCAGGCCATGGAGGTCTTCGCTGTAAGACAAGAACTGCAGGGCTTCAAGAACATTGTGCTTTGGGTCCAGTCTGAAGAATCACAGTAATATAGGATTTACAAGATTAAAAAGAAAATGGAATGATCTCCACTTCAGTAGATTACATGGCAAGATTATTATTTTATTCAAATGACAATGCCACTCGGCACCAGATTTTGAAAAAAGGGGTTAAGGCCCCATTAGTGAAATGCAGCAGCTCCTTGGGAGGACGGTAACGGGACGCGTTAGCTGAACCACAGGAGTGAGTTTAAAGTGAAATGCTGGTGCAGGCGGGGTTTTGACAGCCAGTTCACATAGAAGAACGCTTCCATCAGACACTGAGACCAGCAGATGGACGACTTAATCGTGCTTCTGCACTGAAATAACCAGAAAACGTGTAGTGAGTCTCAAGTGTGCACCAGCGACAAACTGAGGTGTTGATGGAGAATTCAGTAAAAGCTCCGGAACCAGAAGCGCGACTGTGAGGCGCCTGCAGACGGAGCGTCGGCGCTCATCCGTGCCTCACTGTCGGTTTTCTTTTCCCGGCTCCTTGTCCCAGGATCACCCAGAGTTCAGGGGCATGGGGGGTCTCTGCCAGTTCCTGCAGTTCGTCCCCCTTCCCGACGAGGTGCTGGACTTCTTCAAGCCCGTCGCCGGGCAGATAATTCAGCTGCTGAAGGGCAAGGCCTTCCTGCCGACGCTGAGCTCAGGTATCGCACGCTGCTGCTGCTGCTGCTGCTGCTGCTGCTGCTGCTGCTGCTGCTGCTGCTGCTGCTGCTGCTGCAGCATTTAATTAGGGCCGCTACTGACGACGATTCTGGTGGTCGACTCACCTGTCAATTATTTTTTTGATTAGTCGACTCATCACGATTATTTCCGTCACTCCCTGATCCGTCTCCTGTGGATGTGTCTCATATTCAGGCCGCAGCTATCGATTATTTTAGTAATAGAGTATTCTATTAATGATTCCATCGAGTAATCGAGTAAGAAACACTTTTGCTTTGTTGAAGAGCAACAGTGAACATAGAATAGAAAAGGCTCTGAAAATCAACAACTACCTGGATTCCCTTTAAAAAATCTCATCTTTACTGCAACTTAAGTGGCTAAAGTTAATAGAGACGCACCAACAAGTAAGAATTTAAATAAGTAAAAGCAAAACCCTCGTTTAGTGACATCATAACTGGCCCTGATGGAGAGGCGGCGTAAACATCTTTTAATCAGCTTTGCTGCTGATGTTTGGCTGCTCTGATACGGAAAGTAAATAAAAACAATCACTAGTTTTTTTTGCTCTGTGAAACGATGAAAAACGTTGATGTTCCCCAAAGCCCAAAGATCTTTACAGTCATAGACCAGAGGAACCAGGAAATACTCAGATGTAAGAAGCTGCGACCAGAGAATTTAGATTTTTTTCCTCTTAAAAAAAAAGACTCAAAACGATCAGTCGATTATCAAAATAGTTGTCGATTAATTCAGTGGTCGACTCGTCATCGATTAATCGTCCCCCCCCCCAGATGGCGACGTCGTGTACAAGCTGCCCTCTCAGGTGGCCGTCTGTCAGGACGCGGTGATCCGCGAGGTGATTGGCGGGGACGAGCTGGAGCGCCATCTGTCTCTGTCGTATCTCCATCCCAGCCTGAGCCCCGCCCTGCCCAACTCCCTTCTCTCTCACCTGGGGGTCCGGCACCTGAGGGGCTCCGACGTTACCACGGTGACCACGGCCATGGCCAAAGAGCTGATGCGAGCGGAAGGCATCCACTCAGGTGAGTGCAGCTGAGGTCCGGCTGGGGGCCCAACAGCAGCGGGGCGGGACGTGTTTGTGGGGACGTCACTCGGAGCCCGAGTCTGCGGACTGGCGATCGGGAATCTTAAGCCCCGCCCACCTCAGTCAGTCCAACATTAAAAACACATTTTTACGGTTTGAAACAGACAATAACGGTCATATAAAGTTAGTGTTGCATGTTCTCTCCGCTCTCTTATGTAGGATTCCTAAACAGACGTCTGCAGACGCCTCCACCACTTCCTGTATTTCACTCAGAGCGGCTGTCAGTCATGAAGCCACGCCCCCTCCCAATTTTTAGAACATCATGTAACTATTGGAAACCAAACTTATCAGGATAAAGTTCCTGGAATGACAGAAACCACCTTTGAGAAAAATGATATTAAATTTAAACATTTTAGCGATGCCCAAGTCCCACCCACTAGCATGGAGGAGGCGGGGTTTATGACCCACAATGCCGCCAGCCACTAGCTTCTGGCTTCACTTTTAAGGAGCTGCCATGATGTTAGTTTATGTTTCGTATGTTTATGATGTGAAATTAAAGGACAGAAGTCAAAGACGGTGAAATAGAGAGTTTCTGTCGCTAATGTGCAGTCTGACGCTTTTTTTTTTAAAATATCTGGATAAATCAGTGCTTTTTGAATGTTTTTATTTACTTCAGTGGGTCCACAGTTTGACTCGCTGCTATGATGCAGTGCATCATTATTGATGGCAGGCCTCCGTCTTGTAGATGCCGGCCTGAAGCAGCTGGCCAGGCTGCTGGTGTGCAACTTCAGAGCTCTGGAGCATGGCTACGGGGAGGGGGACGCCATCCTACAGACGCTCAGGGGGCTACCCATAATTCCTCTCGCCGACGGCCGCGTGGTGGCGCTGGACGGGGAGGGAGTCTTCTTTCCGATGGAGGAGGTCACGAAGAAGAAGAAGAAGAAGAAAGCTGAGGCCCAGCAAGGTGATAATCCCACTGCCGCGTCTGCTGGCGTTGTTCATTTTTATGAAGCTTCACTAATATGCTCAGATTATGTTGCAGACATTTGGTGACACGCGAACTCGGACCCGCGGGTGAACTTGTGATAAAGGCAGTCGCTCATGTGCTGCATGCGCACGCTGGACGTGCATGTCAGCTGCAGCTTGATTGGTTGGCGGAGGGATACGACTGTGAGGAGGTCGTTCTAGTAGTTCCTGCAGCAACGTTGTTGCATCAATGCGTCGACAGGGGAAGAGGCAGCGGCCCGGCGGAGGGCCGGTGGAGGTCAGTCCGCTGTCACGGGGGGTTTCTGGTTGACAGATGGGTGATTGATCCAGTCAATACGAGCTCCTCCTGCTAGGTTTTGAGTCGATTCGATTTAGTGCTGTAGCGCCAAATCAGAGGCTAGCTCAGCACCCTGTTCCACTCGAGAAGGTCTAGACCCCCTTTACAGGAACCCAATAGTTCCTCCACGAGAAAACCCTTGGTGGCGGTTTTGAGTTAAAAACCAGAACCAAGTTGGACTCCTGAGATTTGCAGTGAAGCATTGCAACAATCCAGCCTGGAAGCAGCAACCATCATCTTCCTCAGGCAGCATAGCGATGTTAGCTAGTTGGGGAAAACAACAGTGGTCCTTGAGTTTTGTCCCTACGTGGGTCCAATATAACTCCAAAGTTCCTCCAACGCGATGCATGGACCCATCTTATGAGCTCACACCATCTCAGCTTCTCCTGCCTCCAGGGCTTCCGTCCACTGGTGCACATCCATGCGTGGTGAGGTTTCTCAGGGTCTCTCGTCGAGAAACTTGAAAGTAGACCATGCGCGACCATCTGAACATGGAAGATAAGAACCGGAACGATGCGGGAGTGGACAGGGACGACGCCGGCGGCTGTGGGGGGGCGGGGAGGTCCCGACTCGTGCAGGTTTTTAGGTCACCGAGTGCGGTTTGACTCCGGGCTGCCGGTCCCGGGCGCCGCTTCAAGGTGAAGTCAAGTGTGACGGCTTCAGCGAGCGGCAGTAAGACGCAGCGCTGCTCTGCATTATTGAGCAGCGAGCGTGTGCGCGGCGGCGGCGGCGTGCAGCGATGTGGAACTCACAAGCCTTCGTGTCGATTACATATTTGGTAGCTCGTAAAGTCCCGGAAAACTCCTCTCACTGTAGAGCAAATTTAATTTGGACTCGCGAGCGCTCTCGCGAATGCGAATCCAGTTGTTGCATGAATTTCTAAGGAAGCAGGATTGTTAATTGCTGCAAAAACATGTTATTTTTAAGGCAGAAATAATGAAGCGTTTTAGCAAGACACAGAAACTCCGATTAGAAAAGCGTGGACTCCCGAGCCGCATGGTCACGGCGGGCATGTGTGCGTGCAGGACCCCTGTCTGCGCTGTACCAGGACGTGAGCGTGGTCCACCCGGCGCTGCTGAGCTGCGTGGACCCTCTGCAGAGCCAGCAGGTCCGGGAGCTCCTGAGGAGGCTCGGAGTCCACGAGCTGGAGCCCGAAGAGCTGCTGGAGCAGCACATCTACCCGGCGATACGCAGCAACAAGTGGCGGGTACGCGCACGTTCACGCCGCTCCAGCTCACCCTCAGACTTCTCCCTCGCCCACTCGGCGCGGGCACATGGAAGTGATTGGGGTTTGCTTTTTTTTTTTGTTTCTCCTCTTTCCGTCCTCACGCCACCTCCGCGATCGGCTCGCCAGTCCAAGCCCGAGGCCGTGGTGGTGAGTTACTTGGTCTTCATCAAGCAGCATTCCTCGCCCCGCCACCAGCAGTCCGACGCCGCCGTCCCCGTCCTCACCAGCAGGGGTCTGCTGTGCCCGGGGACGGACCGGGTGCACTTCTCTGAGGAGTACGGCAACGTCAACCTGCCGAAGAAGCTGCCGGGTATGACCGCCTACGGGCACGCGAAGCGGCGCTAAAGACAGAAGCTGAAGGTTTCTCAATCGTGTCTTAACCCTGCGTTTGTCTCCCGCGCTCACGCCGCCACCTTTAACCTCCCCACGCCTCCGCCAGGCTTCGATTGGGTTCTGCTGAGTCCCTGCTACGTGCAGACGGACGGCGACGTGGCCGGCTGGAGGGAGCTGTTCAGCGCGCTGGGCGTCAGAGACGGCCTCATCATCCGCAAGGAGCGACGCACGCTCACCGCCGCAGAACTGGTGAGGAGGGCGGCAGTCGGCCAAAGGTGCTGGATTAACGGGATCCCCGGCCGGCGGGCCCGCCTCGCGTGGGCTCTGCCAGGGCGCCGCCTCTTTAGGAGGTCAGCGGCAGCTCTGTTTAGCTCAGGGGGAACATGACCACAGGTTCCAGGGGACGGTCCCGCGGTCACTGAAGCAAACGTGTGTCACGCGACACGCGAGCTTCAGAATGTCCCCATAGCAAAATGTTCTCCTCCTCCCAATCAGGTTCCCCTCCTCCCAATCAGGTTCCCTTCCTCCTAATCACAGCCAGCGAAGGCTATCTGAAGGTTCTCAAGATGATTCTTAGCAGGTTCTCCTGAGGTGTGTTAAGAGTGATTTTAGCCTCACCGCTAAAGCCAAGTGCGTCCCGTGAGCATGGTCACGCGGGAACGGAATGATAGCCAATAAAAAGGAAGCAGGCTGACTGGGGGCGGGAGCAACAAACAGACACGGCGTCATGGCGACGTCAGACAGGCCACAGATGTCGACCAGCGACTGGCTGTAAAACTCACCGCGAAACTGGCCACCGCAGAACCGACCAGGAGACGAGTAACATGAACAGTAACGCGTTCACGCCGTCTCCTTGACTCCTTCCATAGTTTTTCCTTTTTTTTTTAACCTGAATTTTCCGTAAGAAAAAAGGTAAGATTTGAAAAAAACCTCGTGATGTGAACCTGCTCGAAATGATCAGAGAACTCGAACTGTGTTGGAGACCTTCTGGAGATTAGAGGGGCTTCTGGCTGTTTGACTGACCCATGGAAACACAGCTGGTGACTCGTTGGACCTCAGCTGCTTCGCGTTGAAGCGAGCCGCCAGCGAAGCTCTCAGCTCGTTAAGTGAACGCGCTAACGTGCCACGCTTGGCCACGCCCACTCAGCAGTCAGAGATGCCATCGGACCAGCGGCCAGCGGAGAGTCCGGGTAATCCGGCGTCTTTGGCTCGCCTCAGACGCTCCATATTAGCACAAAAAGACCAGGGTGACGCGCTCGGCAGACGAGGGGGCCCCCGAACGCGCCGCCACAATATTTACCGGTTGCATGGACACCGCGAGCACAGGAGGATCCTGCTCCACGAACCCGAATGTCACCCGCGGCCACGATGAGTGAGGCGGCGATTAAAGGATAGCGGCTGAATCCGCGGCTGCTGCCAGGACGAGCGGGACCAGCAGGTGTCCGGGAGCCGGCTGAGCGAGGCTGGAGAGCCGGACTTGGCTGTTC
>CAAKHG010045255.1:0-16665 GCA_901007715.1 Dactylopterus volitans
AATTTTTTTAAATGTTTAAAAAAAAAAAAAAAAAAGACTTCCAAGTAGAAACCTGGCTTATTTCTGAAAAGCTCGACTGTATTAAAAAGTCAGCTGAGGAGGTGAAGTTGGGATTATTTTCCTTTGTGGAGTTCTTGTATCAGAATTTATGTGGACTTGAATAAAACTTATTTTTCTACACACACACCTTTGAGTCATTGTCAGCGGCGGCTGGTGATTTTTCTGTGTGCACAGATGAAGCATGAAACGACGCCGGCCACTGCGCCTTCACCACAGAACGTCACGCGGCAGCCATGTTTGAATGGTCGTCACTGGGACTGTAAATGTGTGACGCTGTTGAGCTGCGCCGGGTTACACTGAGAGGCGTCCCTAATATTTTGGTCGTCACCCAGGAACAATTCTTGAAACGGTGTCAACGCCTCTTTATGGACTCATCGGGAACTCCGCGTAATGCTGTTGCATCGCATTCTATGGTGAACATGCAGCGGTTGGAATGTTACGCTCAGTCTGTGTTTGTACCTGTACACACACACACACACACACATATATATATATATATCATTTTTCCTGCCCTGCATGATTCCTGATGGCATTTGTGTTCTATTCCAGACTCCACAGTGAGATTTTTAAGTGTTTTCACGCAATTATTCTGTTCAAAAGTTTTAATGACGTAATGTCTCTCTTTTTTTTTCTTTTTTTTTGTGCCATATGAACAGTTCTTGAAAACACAAAACTACTGACATGGACGAGCCTTGCCTCTGGTAGCTCCACTCCATCACCATGGCAACCGCGATGCGACACGCTGTGTGACGTCAGATCCCTCACGTCACACAGCGTCAACTTTTACCTGAAGTAAACGCGTCATCAGACGTCATAACAAAGCTCTAAAAAAGGTGGACGATGTTGCGTTCATGGAAATTGTAAATTGCAGTGATTAGAACGGCTGGGAGGTTGGTTTTTTATGGGTTTTTTTTTTATATCATGTGACATAAAAAGTGGGCTGGAGGAGAGGAGGTGGGGGGGGACCTTCTGGTCAGTGACCAAGTTTCCATTTGAACCCAAACGATGACGTTTTGTGTGTGTGTGCGTGCGCGCGCGTGTGTGTGTGTGTTTTGCCGGAGTGCGCGCCGCCGCCGCCGCTGCGCCGCTGCGCCGCGCCGCTCTTATCGCCGAGCAGCGGGACGGACGCGCTTTGCCCACTGCGGACTTTTGCCCTCCGGCCCCGATAGGCGAAGATAAGCCGAAGAGCGCTGGAGCTGCTCGGACATGTTTTCCCCGAAGTCTCCCAAAAGTCCCTCCAAGTGCGCGTCCGGGTCTCCGCAGGCCGGCGCGGAGCACATCTGCATGGTGGAGTGCGGCTGCCGGCAGGAGTGCGGCTGCGGCAGCGGGGGAAGCCGCGCGTCCGGGCTCCAGGTAGGCCTCCACATGCTCGTTTAATTACCACACACACACACGCACACACACACACACACAGACACAAACACACACACACGCTGCTATCGGATGAAAGCATTCTGTCAAGAGCAAAACACTCTTAGATCAGAAGATTTTAAAATTCAAAACAACTCCCGCTTCAAACCTCTCTATCAAATTTATATGTTTGTTTTTTTGGGGGTGAAATGCTGAACTTTTCTTTTTTTCCCAGTTCTGATTCACATGCGCTTGAGTTGGCCAATATGAACATGAATGCAGCTTTAAAACGGTCCAAAAAAAAAAAGGTTCAGAAGACAGAATCACCACATTTATGAGAAATGATGTGTGGTGTCTTTTTTTTCCACCCGGATGAGCGTCTCTATGCTAAATTATGCACATAAAAAAACCCTCCACCAGGTGGCACTGTGTCGTGGCTCAGCAAGACTTTTCAGGTCTGCTTCAAACAGGAAGTCATCAGGAGAAACTTTTTACTCCAGACTTTTTTTTTTTTCCAATTGAAAGTAATTTACAAATTATCATGGCACGATACAAAAGAGCACCTCTCAACATTCAAGGCACATTTTGGAATAGATCTTAAGACATAAAATTAAGTATAACAAATGATAGTGCACATAAAACCAAATATTAAAAAAAGTAAATAAATAAATCATATCAAGAGTTTTGCACAAATAGTAAATTAATAAATCATATAAATAGTTCTGCACAGACAATCAAATATCTCCAGTTCTTCATATGCTGCCAGGTTTTACTCCAGACGCCAGGACACATTTTGGAGGAATTTTCAAAAAAGGTAAGAACTTTTTTTTTTTTGACATATTATAGTTTCAGAAGTCTTGCGGAAGAGTGTTATGGAACTTGATTGGACAAGAAAAAATAATTTCAGTGATGGTTAAATCTTTTTTTAAAAAAGTGCTCTACTAGATGGTTTCGTTGTTTTATGGTAAAGGTGGAGATGCCAGACAATGTCAATAAAACTGGCCATAAAACTATGAAAATAGAAACCTTCTGATCATTCAGAATGAGGATAAATTTGATGATCGTAAATATGCTGAAATCATTTCAGAAGTGTGATTTTTTTTATAGCAATAAAAGGTAGTACTTTTTCTCAAATAAAAACCTGTGAACATATGAACTGTCATTAATATCACTGATATTCAAATAACACAAATAACAGATGGTGGCTTAAACATTCTTTACACGTTTCTCGCACTCATGGCAGGAAATGCTCCGACGCTGACCTGCGGGACGCCGATGACCTAATGGACGATCCAATGAGCGAGAGAGAGAGAGAGAGAGAGAGAGAGGGAGGGGCGGGGGGGCACTTCTCTCATCCTTTGGATGAGGAAGATGTTGCCTCACCAAGCTCATCTTCTGAACCCGAGAGAAGAGGAGGAAACGGGGAAAAAAACACCCTGAAAAAACAAAGAGTTTCCATGGCGGAGCCAGTGGACCCCCCTCTGATCCTCATTCACCTCTAGGCACTAGAAGAATCTAGAAGTATGAAGACAGTGAGGGTTTCCAGATTCAAGCTTGGAAGCCCCTGATGCTAAGCAGACACCGGTTCCGTCCGGCAGTCGCCCGGTTTGGTGTAAACAAAGATTTGCCCCTTTACTTGACTTTTTTCTTCAGTGTGTTCGATACTTGATACTTTCACCATGAAGGGACCTCTCAACTGTTTGGTCGAGGCCTGTATCCAGATAAAAGTGGCGTCTCATTCGTCTCATTTTTTTCTTTTTTGTTGTTGTTGTTGACCAGAGTGATTAAAAAAAAAAAGGATGCAGAGAAAAACCACGTTTCCATGTCTTTTTCTTCTCGCCGAGGACGTCTCGGGGTTGAAGCGTCCCGAGATCGACTGCCGGCAGACGAACGCGCGTCTGCATCTTTGGCATCAGGGTTCGTGTTTCTCGGTGTGATTATCGCGAGCCGCCTCGGACGCGAATCCCTGTGAGCAGCCGAGTCACTGAACCCGGCTGAGGCGTTTAGGGTTACGCGCGCTGATTTGAGCCGCACTTACACGGGCGGCGGCCTGCCGCTCTGAGAGGAAAAAGAGTTTCTTGTGTCTGCTTTTTTTTTTTTTCAATGAAAAAAAGTGACTTTACAGGCAAATAACATATCGATTACCTAATTAAGATTTGGTTATAGTTAATTGAAAATGGGTCAAAGTGACATCATGAGGAGGAAAACAACACTTCTGATTATGATATTGGATATGACAGCTTTCATCCCCACTTTGGTGTGTTTTTCTTTTTTGTCGCCCTCCTTCCCAGAAATACCGTAACCATGGCAATTCTTGCTATAATAGCCAGTTGAACCACATTAAATTCACATTAAAATCTTTGACTTTATTCAGGAACCTCACTCACAGAGTCCTCCAATCACTCACATTTGCAAAAGTTTTGGGACAAGTGTCTCAGAAGGGGCGAATCAGATTCCATCACGCCAAAATAAGCGTCAGATGACTGTTACGCAACAGAGGAGATAACACGGCCACTTCTTTCCTGAGGGAACCGATCAATGATGTCCGAGCCCGCGGTGTTTACAAGTAGATGGAGAGGCTGACGGGTTGGATCGCGGCAACCATGAAGGAGTCCGTGTTCAGGGTCCAGGCAGGCTGCACATGTACAAAAAAGGTGAAAAACAATCACCTAAAAAGATGGACAGGAGGAAAAGAACAAATGTTTTTAGAAGTCATTTCATTTTTTTGAAACATTTTCTTCTGTTCTGTTGTGCTGAGCGAAAACAACATGCAGTGGCTTGGTAATGGAATATTGTGCCATTCTTGGAAGTGTTTCATATCAGTTTTAAGGAGCAGGGCCGCTTGCTTTTCAGGGTGCTATTATTTATTATTATTATATTTTTCATTTTCTTAATTTGGACCTTCTACCTAAACTGAACCTTTGAGCCTCACATCATTTAGATGGAGGCTTTGCGATTAAACAAAGCAGTTTCAGCTCTGTGTAAGTCATTGGTTCCTGCTCAAGGTTGCAAGAGATAAAAAAAAAAAAAAAAAAAAAAGTGGTCTTGCGTTTGCTTTGATGGAAATGTTCACATTTGTGGTCGGTGTGATTTGGTGGTTGCACTTTGACCAGCTGATTCCAGCCGTCAGCATGTCGGTGTTTGTCCTCCGTCCTGTAAAGTGAAGGGACACGCGGGGACGGACGCACTCACTGCCACGCACGGGATTATGGGGGCTTGGAATTGTAAATTGTCCTCAGCAAAATGCGGAATCATTTTTATTTAAATGCTTGTGAAAGGCTTCTGACCATTATAAGGAGGAATATTATTTTCTTGTATTTCAAGATTATTTTAGAAAATTTTCTTTTACTAGAGTGCTCATCATTTTCTCATCTTTTCCTTTTCCTTCTTTTTTAATTTTTTTTTTAAAGGTATTTTCTAGCCATTGTCCAACAATCGGGGAAAGGCTGATTATCAAATTAGCAAAAAGATGGACTAAATAAATGAAAATTGGCATGAACAAAAATAGGTTATGAGAAATTTAGAATAGAAAAAGGATTTAATTATAATTATTATCAGTCAGGTCAGACGGTGGACCCGATGTCTCATGTCTACCATCATTCACAGCCTGTTAAGATAACAGCCAATTTGGAGCCTTTAGCCTGGGTGCATCACAGCCCCAGTGGCCTAATGGATAAGGCACTGGCCTCCTAAGCCAGGGATTGTGGGTTCGAGTCCCATCTGGGGTGGCTTCCAGCAGAGTGGCGCAGCGGAAGCGTGCTGGGCCCATAACCCAGAGGTCGATGGATCGAAACCATCCTCTGCTAGATGCTTCTTTATTCTATTACGTGGCTTCAGCTGCACGCGTGTGCTTCATTGTTGCTGCCGCAGCCGCAGCAAGAGGCGCTGCTGGACGAGCCGGGTGATGGAAGACCTCTTTGTGAGCCACGTTTTTGCTGACGCTTTACATTCATCCCGTTTTTGAAACATACATGTTGGGTTTCCATGGCTTCTGCATGCTACTGCGGCAGAGGCAGACTGTTGTGATTTGATAATTGCTGTTGAGGAGGGGGGGGGGGCAAAAGACACGCCGTCGTCATCGGGAGCCAATCATCTGCCCACTAATCGCCACCTCGCACCTGCGCACTCCAGTTAGCCTGCACATACACACTCACACACACCTGTCACGCACACGATGCAGCTGCAGCTCCGCACACACACACACACACACTCTAGAGATCCTGTTGTTTCCTTCCACCCTTCTGTTTCAGTCTCCATTCCCAGACGCAGGGAGCGGATTGGTTCCCCTCTCGGTTCGGCGAGATGCCGGCGATGTTTGACTTTAAGCAGAGTCACGCTGGGGGGCTTATGCGAAGGGCCGGTCATGTGGTAAATGGGTCCTGTCGGGGTTAAAAGAGAAGCTCATGCTCACTGACACTGCCGCAGCGCCGGTTTCACGCAGGGTGCTTAGTAATCTAGTTAACTTTTTGGTGTTTGATTTGATTTTAGAAACACCCTTTTTTACAAAAAAGTGATTTGATGACAGATTTATGGAGAAGCTGCTCAGAAATTAGTGATGAAAACAACATTTGAGGCCACTTTCTTCACTCAGAAATTAAACCGTGAAATTTAAGCAACGCGACTCAGACTCCCGATTTTAGTTCAAACACAGTGGCACTCAAAACCCTCAAATCATCCATGAGCTCAGCGTCCTTTAAGTGCAGTTGGAGCAGCTCGTTGCAGCAAAGCTCGTCTGGGGAAACATGAAACCAGGTGGTAAATCTGAAGTCATTAAGTGGCAACAGAGGAGAAAAGGACCTGTGGGTGCTGTTCAGATGGAATAAACAAACTTATGCTCATTTGAGTCACGTGCTTTTTTCAACAACAAACATAAAGACCAGCACCCCTCAGTGTTGTGACATTTGTGGACAAACTGAACTAATCCCAGTTAAGGAAAAAAAAAACAAATCTCATCAATACGAACAAAATGACACAGCAGCATCGGGCTGTCACTTCGAGTCTTGACGAGTGGTCCAGCCAGACTTTTATAGCCTCCGCTCCGCATTGCCTGGTGGGAGACTGTCCAATCAGATGTCACCAAGAGGAGGCGCGGGCGTGGCAGCCGGACCGGCCCGCAATCAGAACACCTCTCGCAAGTATGCGTGTCAGCTGGCTCGGCCACAGCTGCTAATGACACCGTATCGTCACGGCGATGGCGCGCCCAAGTTCGGCTGTTTGTCTCGGCGTGATTTTTCGGGTGGAGCTTCGGAGTAAACATTTGAAGTAAAAAGCGCCATCATCTCACGGCGCCATTATTTACTCATGGAATTGGGATGGACAACAAGTGGCGGCGAGGCGCGCCGCTGGCATAGAGGGAACCAGGAAAGTTTGTCGCCGAGCCAAAATTACAATATATTTCTGGTGCAGGTACCAGTGGGCAGGTTTGATGGTTAAGCGAAAGCTCTGTGAAGATGAGCGCGATTTACTCCACCAAAACCAAACCGAGAGTGAGTATTCGGCGTGGACAGCTCAAATTATGAGATTTTCCGTTGTTTCTGCAGGAGAACGGCGTCGAGCTGAACGGGCAAGGCCATGACAACCTGGCCTACGAGTACGGCAGCCAGAGTGACCTCTGCGCTGCGCCCAAAACGGCCACCTTCAAGCTGCTGGGACCCGCCGCCGAGCGCTCCGCCTCGACCCGAGCCATCGAGAGCAGAGTCGCCGGGCTGAGCGGGGTGCTCGCCGTTAGCGTGTCTCTACCCAGCGGCGTGGCCAAGGTGGACTACGTGACCTCGGCCGTCACAGCCGAGGAGATCGCGCGGGAGCTGCAGAGGATGGGCTACCGCGTGGAGTCGGCGCTGCGGATCCGGGTGGACGGCATGCGCTGCCAGTCATGCGTGCAAACCATCGAGCAGCACGTCGCTCCTCTTGCGGGGGTCTCGCATGTTCAGGTGTCCCTTCAGGATGGCGCGGCGCTGGTGGTTTTCCAGCCTCTTCGGGTTACAGCCCAGGAGCTCAAGGACAAGATCGAAGACATGGGATTCGGCGCGACTTTATTGGCCGATGACCCCTGTCACGAGGACATAAGCTGCTGGCAGAGGGATAATTTAAATGTATCATCTCAAACTGTGACCGTTTGGATTGTGGGGATGACTTGCAACTCTTGCGTTCAGTCCATAGAAGGCAGGATGTCTCAGATGGGAGGGGTGCAGTCCATAGTGGTGTCACTGAGAGAGGGGAAGGGAACCGTAACCTTTGACCCCAGTGTCACGCAGCCGGAGGAGCTCAGGGCAGCCATTGAGGACATGGGCTTTGAAGCGTCACTTCAAGGTAGGCAACCTCGGGAAAGATCAGCCACTGGATTATTTTCACTTGAGTCAGCGGGTACCGAAGTCAAAACAGGATGCAGTCACGATCAAGATAAAAGACGAGAGGGGAATACATTTTTAGCGTGAGATGTCTTTAACGGTGGGAAGTGGCAGTCCGCAGAGGGGATAAAGGACCCTTTAGAGATTATTTTTTGTTAGCAACTCAGTTTTGAAGTTCCGGGCAACTTTGAACCCTGCGGGAATTTGCTTTCCGCTCCAGTTTGCAAAGTGCAAAGTTATGTAAGCCGGCGGTTAGCATACCTGCCGTGATTGCTATGCAGGACACAACAACAACAACAACAACAACAAAGGGATGGAGGAGCATTCATTAAGTGGCGTGTCTTGTTTTCACTGTTGAGTTTGTTTTTGTTGACAGGTGTTGTACGCATTGTTGTAGTGTTGCGCAGCTTTGCCAACCAATCAGCGCATGGCTGCATCGCTCGGGGATCCTCCTCTGCCCGGAGGGCGTCAGCCATCGCGGGTGCTTTTGGGTTTGTTGTGTTAGCGTCGGGTTTGTTTTTCGTTCTGTTTTCAGAGCCAAACGCTAACAGCTAGGTGTTGGCGACCAATCAATGTATGCGCACGCCACTCGGGGCTCCTCGTCCGCTCAAGAAGCAACCCGCCGTGAAGTAGGAGGGCAAAAGGTTCTCAGGCCAGGAACCATACAAAACGGGTTAGCTCCTCAGTCCTTGGAAAAATGAAAAAGTTCCTCCAACATAGGATCAAGGTACAAATACAAATATTGGAGACCCAATTCCTCTCCCTCTACATATTCCCTATGGATAAGATAAATGTATGAATCCGCATGAAGCCATGTTAACTTGCCAGTTCACAGTTCATCCATTCAGTATATGGTCGTAGGGCTCCATTGCCAGACAGACAAGGCCAATGTTTGTTTGAGCCAAATCGCAGCATGTAATTAAAAAGATGACAAATGGTGTCAATGACAGCTGCAACACACTTAGAGGAACAGCTCCGCCTCCTCAGCTTCTCAGTTCTTTTATGGTAAGAGGTAAGAGGGGCGGGGGATCGATTTTGGAACACAAGCAGCATCAAACTGGTTTGGCAGCTCCAGGCAGAAAAGAGAGCGCATTGTCGGATGTATTCCAACAGGTTCCTGTCATCAAAGCAGTGTGCTGCTTCTCACTTGTGAATTCACTCAGGATGCCGGGTAACGCCATGTGCAGGCTAAACGCCATGTGCAGCCTAAACGCCATAATGTGCGGGCTAACGCCATGTGCAGGCTAACGCCATGTGAGGGCTAACTCCATGTGCAGCCTAAACGCCATAATGTGCAGGCTAACACCATGTGCAGGCTAGCTCCATGTGCAGGCTAACGCCATGTGCAGGCTAACGCCATGTGCAGGCTAACGCCATGTGCAGGCTAACGCCATGTGCAGGCTGGGAAGCACCTGCCCAAAGACGCCGTTTATTCTAGTCGCGAATGAGAATATGTCAAGTGCTTCGGGCCACTAAGCCGCCGGCACACCTCATATTCACCTCACCTCGGTTGCCATGGAAACCCGCCATGCATGCCCTCCAGAGTGACACGGAGGGCTCTTATGCCGGCCGGGGCTTTCTTGTTGGATTTAATGACAGAAGCAGCTTGCCAAGATGTGGAATTAACTTGGGCAGATTACGAGCAGATTCTTTCATGTCCGCTTTTTTTCAATTTCAGCAGCGAGGCTTGAGCCCCCCCCCATTCCCCCCCCAGGTCCCTGGGTCGCAGGTTTCAGCTTTGCAGCTTTGCAGCTCTTTGGGCCACTCATGTTTCACAAAGCGGAGGAATATTAGAATGATATCTGTGGGGAATTCTCACTGATAGCTGTGTTATAAAGGTTTTTTTTTTATTTTTAAATTATGATCGTTTGGCTAACATCACTTTTCTAATGAAGAGGCTGATCTTCACGTCACGAGTCCCAGTTCAAGATGAGTTTCACAAATGTGGCGCTTTTTTTAAACATCTATATTTTTTTTTACAACAGTAAAAAGTAAGGCAATTAACGGGTCCAATGTATTGGGAGAAGTTTGCCCTTATAGATTTCTCCTGTCTTTTTGACAGAATGCAGGCCAGAAACCCGATATTTGTTGTGAAAGAACATATCGGAACCTAAACTATGATCTTTTTCCTGAATATCATCAGCGAGTTTAGTTACCCTAAACTGACAGACGATGATGGTAGTTTCAAAGTCTGAGCGGCTGACAGGAAGTTTCGCGCTGCAGTTGAACCCTCCCACTCTTAGATGAAAGTTCAGTGTTTCAAACATCCGTTCGCCAGAAAATGCTGAATTCTGATTGGCCCTCGAGGGGCTGCCAGGTATGAGTAGCCGAATAGACACCACGCGACTATTCTCACCCATGCAGCACACAGACACTTAAAAACCAGCTTGCTTCATGCTCCCTTGTCCTTTAGCCCGTTACTCCTCCTTTTCAGAATCTGCCCCTGCGAAGATCCTCCAGCCTCCGGAGACGTCGACGCCGGTCGGCTCCGGAGCGTCTCGCTCGTCCGACCCGCAGCCATCGAACGTGGCGGGAACCAGCAACGGGCCACAGGCGACCTCTGCGAGCTCTCGCCCCGACTCCCCCGCCGGGAAAGTGCAAAAATGCTTTATCAGCGTGACGGGGATGACCTGCGCCTCGTGCGTCGCCAACATAGAGGGGAACCTGCTGAAGCACCAGGGTGAGTCCTCCGGCGGTGCCTCTTTTCAACCAAACGCATGAAGCCTTGACGGCGTTTCCCCACCGCGGCGACTTGCAGGGATCGTCTCGGTTCTGGTGTCGCTGATGGCTGGAAAGGCGGAGGTGAAATATGATTCGGTCACCGTGGATGGAGCCTCGGTGGCTCGGCTTATTGAGGACTTGGGTTTTGGCGCCAGACTGATCGAGGACAACGCAGTGGCTCATGGGAAAGTGGATCTCACCGTAAGTCCAAAGAAAGCCGCACAGTCGGTTTTCCCGCAAATGCCAAAAGAGGCTGTGTGTCTTCTCCGTTGTCTACTTGCAGATAACGGGAATGACCTGCGCCTCATGCGTCCACAACATCGAGTCAAAGCTCACGTCGACCAAAGGGATCTTCGGGGCCTCGGTCGCGTTGGCAACCAATAAAGCGCAGGTCCAGTTTGACACAGAGGTGCTCGGAGCTCGAGATATTATTAAGATCATCCAGGTAATGATGATTGCCCCCAGAATTCCATCCTACGCTTCCTCCGAGTGGAATGTTGACTTGTTGTGTCTCTGGTTCCAGAGCCTCGGCTTTGAGGCGAGTCTGGTGAAGGCCGGCTTCAAAAACAACCTCGATCACACAGAAGAGATTCAACAGCAAGTATTTGGTCCTCCTCTTGTTCCAATATCAGACTTCATTGATGTCACATGCCCAAATTATCTTTGAAATATCATATTTGCTCTTTTTAAATCTGTTGAAAAACTGTTTTACGCACCAATCAAGAGAGCAGTTAGAGTTGGAAAGTGGACTTCAAAGTCCCCGAAAACACGAGTATGACAAAGTGTGTGTGTGTGTCTTTATCGTCCACGACAATGAAAAAAAAGTGATTTCAATTAACTCTAGTAATTAACTCTCCATGCAATATTTCCAGAATTTAATAGGAGTTCCAAGTTTCGTGGAAAAGGGCTTTGCAATTTTCCAAATACCTGCTGACAGAATGGTATTTGGAGACCTTCAACCTCCATCAGTGGAAAAAAAAAAAAAGGCAGTTTTTTGCCAAGTTTTTAAGGGATTAGCCCCAAAATGTAATGGGTTTCTCGTTGGCCCATAATGCACTTCTCTGCTAAATTTGAGCTTCAAAATCAGCTGAGTGGTTTTATCATAATTCTGCCCACAACTGAACAGACCCACAGACCCGGGTGAGATGTTTGATAGGGCTCGATGCAAAAGGGAACAGATCGTGTCACAAAAAAAGGCCAAAAGATGAGATTTGCGTCTGTAATCCGACACGTTCTGGCTCCGTTCCAGGTGGAAGAACTCCTTCCTGCTCAGCCTGATTTTCGGCGTTCCCGTCATGGGCCTCATGATCTACATGATGGTGATGGACAGTCAGCACCAAGAGCACGGCGGCTCCATGCCAGAGGAACAGAACCTGCTGCCCGGTCTCTCGCTCCTAAACCTGGCCTTCTTCCTGCTTTGTACACCTGTCCAGGTCCAAAAAAATGATATTAATTGTCATAATTAATTTAAAGCTGCCAGTTGGTGAAAGATTCTCCGGCTGCCGGACGACTTGAGCGCGTGGCTGTCTGTCTCCCCTGTAGATCTTCGGAGGCCGGTACTTCTACATCCAAGCGTACCGATCGTTAAAGCACCGCACGGCCAACATGGACGTGCTGATCGTGCTCGCCACCTCCATCGCCTACATCTACTCCTGCGTGGTGCTGGTGGTGGCCATGGCGGAGCGGGCCAGCCAGAGCCCCGTCACGTTTTTCGACACTCCGCCGATGCTCTTTGTGTTCATCGCGTTGGGCCGGTGGCTGGAGCACATTGCAAAGGTAGAATTAAAAAAAAAGAAAAAAGAGACACAAGTGTTTTGCTTGTCTCAAAATGGTCACATCGTTCTTTGTGCTGCTTGTATGGCAGGGGCCCCCGACCTCTTTCCTGTGAGGGCCACATAAGTTTTCCCTTCTCTGGGTTCTTCACAGAAAGAAAGTCAGGAAATAAATAATAACACTCTTTATTTAAAAAATAATTTACCCCCTAAAAATGGGTGGTCCTATATTTTTGTCACACATATGTACATGAATAAAAACGTCTGTGGTATTGTTCAGGGGCCAAACGTGGAGGCGGGCTGTATCCGGCCCGCGGGCCGTAGTTTGGGGACCACTGTTGTATGGTGACTGAAATTCCTCATACTTACCGAGGAAATGTGGTTGTTGCGCTCTCAGCTGAGAGTAAGTAATCATCTTCAGTTCTTGAAGGAGTAGTTCAACATTTTGGGAAAGTTGTTGAATCGATTATGATTTCATCATTATGTTTGTAAAGTAAACATGAAGCCAGCAGCTCGTTGTTAGCTGGTTAGCTGTCCCAGCCGCTGTGAAACTAATTAGCATATTTAACTTCCCGGGGACATCAGACGCAAATTAGCCAATTGCTAACTCTGATTTAGTTGTGCGCTGTCCCTTTAAAAATGGACAGCAAACGGAATAAAATGAAATTAACGAGAAAGACAAGCCAGTTATTCTCACCTTGGTCCAGTCTTTATGCTAAGCTAAACTAACCGGCTGATAGCAGTTTACAGTAGCGTGGTTCCTCTTGAGCAGACATAACGTTATTTAACCTTTAGTGTTACTCTCAGCAGAAAGGTTTACTGTAATTGCCATAATTGTGAACTATTCCTTTTTTATTATCTTTTTTTATGGGTTTATAAAGACTGACAGTTGATGCCTTTTGGAATTTGCATTACATTTTTTTTTTTGTGTGTGTGTGCTCATTTTCCTGTGGTCACCTCTTGTCTTACACAGCCATTCTTAAAGCTCAGTGTCCAGCTTTTATTGCAATTTTATGATGAGTCATCGCGGGCCATTTTTGCTGTTTCGGGTCATGCTGGAAGTGCTGCTGGTAAATGATGAATGAATACATCAAGTGATACAACAACAACATCACAAGACCGCATTCAATTTTAATCCTGCAACTTGCGCGTCAGCTTGTGACTGCGGTAAATGATCCGTGATGACCAGTTTGTCCTATGTTTCCTCAATCACATTTACAGAAGAGGAAATCAGTTTTCATAAATTATGAGAAAGAATATACAAGATACGACAAGTTTTTTTTATTTCCCAAAAGCCCCTTGACATCCCCACAAAGACTGGCTCTCTCTTTGTCTTGTTTACCCTGACCTCAATTGCTGTTTCTAATGATCACACTTCGAATGTCTCTATGTCAAATTGCTCAATATAGAAGTTTAATAACAATAATAATCAGCCAATCGAAATGCACTCATCACTGAGCCCAGTTTATTGCTTTTCGGGGTTTTTTATTTGACATTTTAGAGTAAAACCTCCGAGGCTCTGGCCAAGTTGATGTCACTTCAAGCCACCGATGCCACCGTGGTGACTCTGGGCCCTGATCACTCCATCATCAGGTGGGACTCGCGTGGATGTGCTGACATTTTGAAGTAAATCTCAAAGGAACACAGCAAATGCAAAATTGCTCTGCGTCAGTGAGGAGCAGGTGGTGGTGGAGCTGGTCCAGAGGGGCGACATTGTGAAGGTGGTGCCAGGAGGGAAGTTCCCGGTGGACGGGAAGGTGATCGAGGGCAGCTCCATGGCGGACGAGTCCTTGATCACAGGTAGGCGTTACCTCAGGTTCCTTAAGGAGAACCTCTGAGGAACATCTACCTCAGAAACAATCATAGACTTCTTCATGGCAGTAAAATCGACAATCGCCATCTGCGATAACTCCACTAAAGTGCAATAACTTTGTGGTTTGCGGGAGAAGTTTGCCCTGAAGGATTCCTGCCAGAGCAGTTTGTGTTGGCTGAACGGGTTTTAAACGCGGGACTTTGACCCAGGAGACGAGTTTCTACCTTGAGACTAAGCTGACTCATATATTTCTATAAAAAAAATAATAAAAAGATGACATTCCTGGTTCCTGTCAAGTTAAGATAGACTTTTTAACCCGAACCTTTATTGGGTGGAAAGTCCTGTTTGCTGACTTCTTTGGGTTCCAATCCATTAAGGTTATTATCGCCGTAAATTTATGCTCTAATAAATTTGTTTTTTTGTCTTTTGTTGATTGTATTCAAGGAGGGAAACTTTGAATGAACAGCCATTTTTTTTCTTTGCGCTCCCGTCAGGCGAGCCGATGCCTGTCAGGAAGAAGGAGGGCAGCCTGGTGATCGCCGGCTCCATCAACGCTTACGGCGCCCTCCTGGTGGAGGCCACGCATGTGGGCGCCGACACGACTCTGTCGCAGATAGTTAAACTGGTGGAGGAGGCCCAGACATCGAAGGTTATTATGATTTTTTTACTGCGTTTGAATCAGAAATGACCGTCGACAGAATGCTGGTGGGAACTTGAGACATCCCAAATGTCCCTGGCGTGTAAAAATAAGGAAGACCTTGACAACTGGCTGAGATGATTCCGGCTTTTCACAACACAATTTACTATGCTACAACTTCATTTAGCAGACGCTTTTACCCAAAGCGATGAAAGCTTTAGCTCTGTTTTCCCCCACAAAGAAGCATCACAAAGGATGAAAAAAAAAGCTACACGAAATAAGCTTGCAAATTCGTTGTTTCATTGGCATCCCAGTTAGCAATTTCTCATAAGATGTGTAATTCAGTATTTGTACCATGAGCCAAATGCATAGTTTCATCGGTTTTTCATTTCGCAGAAGCAACTGAAACGCAGGAATTGAGACACAGGAGCTCAGCAACTTTATTAGAAGTTGAGCGGGGGAACCTTGCGGCGCATCTCCTGCTGTTATTATGTCAGAGCATCGTCCAGCCCCGTCCTGCCGTGATGTTCCACCTGCTTCTCTAAAATGCTATCTGTGTCTTCCTCTCCTCCCTCAGGCCCCCATCCAGCAGTTTGCAGACAGGCTCAGCGGCTACTTTGTGCCCTTCATCGTCCTCGTGTCCGTGCTGACGCTGGTGGCCTGGCTGGCCATCGGGTTCGTCAACTTTGACATCGTGAGGGAGAACTTCCCGGTTCGTACGCCAGCGCGCGCGCGCGTGGACGCTTTCGGCCGAGAGCAGCTGTCCGTGAAGGAGATGCTTGGGTGTGATGACGCATATTCTTCCTCGCAGGGTTACAACACCAACATATCCAAGGCGGAGGTCATCGTCCGCTTCGCCTTCCAGGCGTCCATCACCGTTCTGTCCATTGCGTGCCCCTGCTCCCTGGGGTTGGCGACCCCGACGGCGGTCATGGTGGGCACCGGGGTCGGGGCTCAGAACGGCATCCTCATCAAAGGCGGCGAGCCGCTGGAGATGGCGCACAAGGCAAAGCATTTCACATCCCGCCTCCTGTAGATGTTTGTCACTCGTTACCAGGAGAAACACTCAGTGGTCCACAAATGGCCAATCAGAATGGGTCACGTTCCTCCACCCTCCTCAGATCGGCGTGGTGATGTTCGACAAGACGGGCACGATAACCAACGGCGAGCCGAAGGTGACGCGCGTGCTGGTGCTGTGGGAGATGGCGCGCATGCCCCTGAGGAAGATCCTGGCGGTGGTCGGCACGGCGGAGGCCAGCAGCGAGCACCCGCTGGGCGTGGCGGTCGCCAGGCACTGCAGAAAGGCGAGAGCGCGTGGCATGATGGCGTTCACGGCTGGCGTTCGCGTTTTTTTTCCGCCTGACGTTCACTTTGTCGTTCATGTGCCGGCGCAGGAGCTCGGGTCCGACTCGCTGGGCTACTGCCAGGACTTCCAGGCGGTGCCCGGCTGCGGGATCAGCTGCCGGGTGTCAAACGTGCAGCATCTGCTGCGGCAGGAGAGCGAGGAGCGGTTCCTGCTGCCGGGAGCCACGACGGACGAGAGCAGCCTGCTTCTCGCCGCCGAGGTCCCGCCTGCAGGTCTGACGCCTTTCTGACTGTTTTTTTTTTTTGTCTTTTAAAGAAACGTCTGATCGCTTTCAGGTTCATATCTTTACACGTTTGTTTTCACCTCGCTTTGCGCCTCTGTCCACTTTTCTTTGCCTCTGAAATGCGCCGTTTTAGCTCCTGTCTCTTTAAGCACAGTCGAATCAGCCCAACTATGAATATCACCGCAGTAAACGGTACTCAGCGCTTGTTAGCAGCCCGCTAACAGCATCCTGCGCTAATGTCAGAGGCGGCTTTGCAGAAGTAGCCAGATTAGCTGCACAACATGCTAATACCGACATCCGAACCTGCAGAGTAAAGCGATTTTAAAACCTGCAACTTATTTTTTGGCCAAGGCGCAGGTGCAGATAAAATGTCACT
>CAAKHG010045256.1:0-12578 GCA_901007715.1 Dactylopterus volitans
ATAACGGTGCATTTTGTAATAAACGTCCAAAATGTAATAACTTTTTCATTTCATTTTGTAATAAAGCCGCATTTTGTAACAAACTGCCGCATTTTGTAATAAACTGCCCCAACGCATTTTGTAATAAATTTTGCCGCATTATGTAATAACTTGGACAATGCCGGTTTAAATTCAGTCATATAATTTCTTATCAAGGGCAAAACATCTACATAACTTTAGATCAACTGCAAAATGTCTTTATACTTCCATATATTCAATTACACAGATAATATTTGACAGTTTTTTTCATACCTGGCATCATGTTGAACTCTGTTGGCTGTCTCAATTAAGCATGCAAAAGCAGTGCATGATCTTTGTAGAACTGATGCAGCAGCCAATCAGATTACAGCCCGCCCTCCCCTCCCTGGCTGAGTGACAGACCATGTAGAGCTTTGAATTTGGCCACAAGTTATTGGCCTATATAATTCAAAACGTGTTCTGTCATACATAGATTTACTGGGCTACATAGCTCTAAGGGAAATTGCATAAAAAACAACAAAAAGTCACTCTTGTATAAATTCATTGTTTAACAAACAACAATAATAGGTATTATTTCATAATGCACCATGTTATTACATTTCCTAGAGAATAAAAAAGTTGCAAGTGCATTTTGTAATAATCTTCTCAAAATGTAATCACTTATTACATAATGTGGCAAATTTTATTACAAAATGCGTTGGGGCAGTTTATTACAAAATGCGGCTTTATTACAAAATGAAATGAAAAAGTTATTACATTTTGGACGTTTATTACAAAATGCACCGTTATTACAAAATGTGGCTCAACAGGCCTCGTGGCTGACCCAGGACCAGGTGGAGGGATTATATCTCTCGCCTGGCCTGGGAGTGCCTGGGGGTCCCTCTGGCCGAGCTGGTGGAAGTGGCTGGGGCGAGGGCTGTCTGGGCTTCCCTCCTGAAGCTGCTGCCCCCGCGACTCGGACCCAGATATGCGGAAGATGATGAGTATGAGTACGATATATTTGGTGATCGTGAGGGAAAATGGCTCAGCTTTCATCAGTTTCTGTAATAGTTTATTAGTGTGTAAATGTAGCAATATCTAGACCGATCAACTATCATCATGACAATGATATGCATTATGATATGATATATGATATGCAAGATTAATATTAATAGTGTACTCCAACCAATTGCATGAAACTTGTATTGTCAGTCATGAGACTGCAAGACAATACAAAATAAGTTAACTGATTACTTTATGAGAATGTGAAAGCATTGCAATTTCACGCAGCTGATAGAAAGTTGGGACAGACATGGCGGTAATGTCATATCTTTATTGTTGCCCAACATCTTGTGCTATGTTCACAGTAATTTCTGGTGTTACAACATTGGGTGAAAGATGTGAGTGAACCTCTAATCAGATCAACCACAAACATTACATCTCCATCAGCCAGTGTTTCATTAACTTACCATCAATCAGAATTTGCAGTGTTGCTCTACCTTTATTCTTTACACCATTTTCTTCTTCGCCGCATAAACTCTTAAGCCTTTTGAATAATGAAAATAATTTTTCATCGGAGCTCACGTATTGTGTGTTTTGTGTATAACTTTTATCTTTCAGGATCTAGTTTTAAGTATAACGGTGGGTGTCTTTTTCTTGAAAAAGTCAGAATTATAAGAATAAATACTTAAAAAGTTTGAAAAAAGGGGGTTTACCACAGTAGACTCTGTAGCCTGATCTCTAACTGAGGACAGCAACTCTTAGCTATACGATCAACTTTTTTACACTCCAGCTTGAGTCTGGCAATATTATAGTAGCCATATGTTAAATGAATAGAATGCTGAACAGCCAAATAGCACCACATTGGTAAATTCTGTTGAACAATGTTATACCCTTTCCTACACTTGAAACAATAATGTCAGGTTCGGACAGACAAGGGACCCACAGACCGGACCCAAAACGGAGCAGGTGTCGTTAAACAGGTTAAAGCAAGGGTTTGGTACGTGGGGGGGTCAGTCAGCGGGAGCAACGGTACAAAATCAGCAGGCAAAAAGTATCCAAAATACAGGCAAGGTCCAAAAATCCAGTGAGCACACAGAGGAGGCAGAAGTACAAAAATGCTAGGTAAAGGGGAAATCACGAGGAACATAACTGTTCATACACGATGAAACTTCACAAGAGAAAATAATGCCGGAGAGCTACTCAAAATCTGCAGGGTTAGAACAGAATTGGCTGGTATCCAAAGACAAACTGAAATGGGGACATGCCAGTGGAGGAGCAGGGGAGCGTATTGTGGGCATATTCTACCCACATGACGAACTGACTCCAGGAAGCAGGATTCTGGGAAATCAGGTAACGAAGTCCCTTCTACAGCTCCTGGTTTAACTGCTCTATCTGCCCTTGGTCTGAGGATGGTGGCCTGAGGTCAGACTAAGCATGGTACCTAAGAGCTGGCAGAACGCTCTCCAGAACTGGGCCACAAACTGCGGGCTCCAGTAAGACAGGACATTCCTCGGGACCCTCCCCTCTGACACTGCAAACCCAAACAGTTGGTTGGTGAGTAACACTTGCCTGACTTGTTTCTGGTGAGTATTTACATCAGGGGAACAAAAAAAATCAAAATGTCATCAAAGTATATGAAAAAGTTGTATGAAGTACATCATTAACCATTGACTTGAATACAGCAGGAGCATTAGTGAGTCCAAAAGGCATGACAAGATACTCAAAATGTCCAGTGGGAGTGTTGAATGCTGTCTTCCACTCATCCCCCTCCCTGATGCATACTCGCTAATATGCATTGCGCAAGTCAAGCTTAGTGAAGATCTTGGCCCTGTGAAGGAGCTCAAAACCGGTGAAAATGAGTAGGAGGGGATACTGTTCTTGACAGTAATGTTGTTGAGCCTGCGATAGTCAATAAAGGGTAGAAAAGATTTGTCCTTCTTCCCCACAAAGAAGAAACCGACTCCAGCAGGTGAAGATGATGGCCGGATGATTCCAGCCTTGAGAGAGGCTCCTATGTATTCCTCCATAGCCTTGTGTTCGGGAGCCGGAAGGGAGTACAGGCAGCCACAATGGGGCAAAGTGTTAGGAAGCAAGTCTATGGAGCAATCATACAGGCAACAGGTGGGTCCAAAAAACACTACGTCTTACAGGCGCTCCCCCATGACAGAACCTTGCCGGATGACCAGTCTATGTGTGGGTTGTGCTGAGTTAACCAAGGATAGCCTCACACGAGTGGGTGTTGAGGCGCATCACACGAATTAAGTTATCTGTTCAGTGAGTGAGAAGTGCAGTGAGTGACCAGGTGCATAACATGACCATCGAGGGAAGTGGCAGGCACCAGGGAATCCAATCAGACAAAAGAGAGGTTGAGTCTTTTAGCCAACCTTGTGTCCATCAAACTGGCATTGGCACCAGAATCAGTGTAAGGCAAAGTCAGAGATTCAGAGGAGAGGGAGACATGAGAAAACTGCGGGCAAAATCTGCTCTTACCGGGAGATGCACAAACCAGCACAGGTGTAGGATGCGAAGAACTGCTGCAACGGATTGGATAGCTCTCCAGGAAATGCCCCAGGTGGGCACAGTAGATGCATCTTCCTTTGTTGCATCTGCGAAGGTGTTCCTCAAGTTCGGCTGATCTGCATGGGCTCCTCTACACCTCCCCTTAGGTTGGGACGAGATATGGGAATAGGAGCGGGCGATGGCCCCTGGGAGGAAACCTCAAACGGATCCAGACAGGAAGTGGGGTGACAAAACAAAATAAAATAGTAAGTAACAAATACTCAGGGCCTGACGAATAACAATGACATACAAATAAAAGTGGTGCCTGTAAACTCATATTCAAGTAGGTATGTAATATGTACCCTCACTAGAATGGCTATTATATTTAAAGTCTAAAGTATGGATTATGGACTAAAGTCTATATGTTATTTGTACGTTAATGTTCAAGCTGGTTAAAAAGAAAGTTTAATAATGTTGGGTTGCTTAGTGCATAGCACTCTCAGGTTACAATGACCAGTATAGCCCCTTGCGTTAATTATCATGATGACATGGCAAAATAAACATGTCCAGCTGCACTTGTTACCGGTGCAGAGGCGTAATCCAAACCTTTACTTTACTGAACTACTGTCTCCACTTCCTCATACACAAACACATGCACACACCATGAGGCAGCATGGGCTGATGTGGTTGCTTCTGGAGCTGCACTATATAAACAGACAAAAATGCAGGCAGGTCATAAGTATGACACAGCAAAGCAATTCCCCTCCTTATGAATAGTATAGCACTTACTGTGCTATTCTGATGTATCATGTTACTATGATATCAATCAATGATCCAATCAGTGATCAATGATTTGCTGGTGGGGTAAAGGAGCTGAGGAACTCACCCCGTTTGAGCAGAGAGTCGCCGCTATTGTGGATGAAACGCCGCTCTCAGGTGCAGTGGAAGCATCTGTGGGTGATTCAGATTACCCCCAAGGAAAATACATATTCATTTGTGTAACTCACAACAAATGCGTTCATTATTACACACAGCATTATTACACACAGGATTGTTGTTAAGGAATGTAGAAGTGCGCTGGGAAAAAGTGACACTGATAGTCATCTTAAACTTTATGCATGTGTTTGACAGAAATACTTTACATACAGAGATGATTAGGGGCTTGTTAGAAAGCTCCGATGCTGGGCCAACTCACCATAGTGTTAATTTCATTTGCGCATCACATATGATCTGTACATTGATCGAATGAAAATGCTTCCTGTTAACATAAACAAATTCATCCTGTGATGGTGCTTTTATAGCGTGTGTGCAGTCGATAGTTCTAATTACATTAGGAAAACTGGCTCCCGCTGCAAAATGCACTTTAACGTTGGCCTGTTCATCTGCATTGTACAGGGATTTGATATACCTGGCTAACACGTGGATAATTCCCTCCCACACAGCTGGCATGGCTTGACTCAGGGTGGACTGGCACAGTCCCAATTGGTCGGCCAGCTCCCTCTGGAATGCCCCTGTCGCTAGGAACCCCGCCGTGGTCGGTACCTGTACGGGTGCAGGCAGCACACGCCTACTCACAGTTAAAGTGGCTGATGAGCCAGTTGTCATCGCGTGGCAATAAATCCTCTCGGTCTCTAAACACACGCTCTCTTCGCACTGCGCATCTACAATATCTTCCAATAATGCCAAGGCTGCCATTGTTATTCACGGTATTTTCTTCTCTTCCCGCATGCTTTTATATCCACTCTTCTAATTGAAGACACATGGATGTGTGAATTGTTCATCAGTGTGTCTCTGATGTGCACATCACTCTGAGGACTAATTGTTTTCACATTAGTGAAAAGTTTCCCAGCATCAGTGTCGCCAACGGGTCAATAGCCGTAGAAACTCACGTACGCCAGCCATGAAGTTGGCGTGGAGCACCACAAGTTTCCACGGTCATTTCGCTCTTGATACATCTGAACATTGGCGTGGAAAAGGGCGCGCGCCACGTTTTTTGGTGTAGGCACCCTTTGTACATGAGGCCCCAGTTGACTAACATCTTCAGTTTGCTTTGTCAGTTTGCTTATGCAATACACAGCAACACAGGAAAGTAAACAAAGAGAGCGAGAGAGAGAGCATACTTAAATGCACACACACCTCGTCAGACTCAGTGCATACTCATTTCAGACTACTTGTAGTTGCAGGCTTCATGCTGAGTCCAGCATGAGCAATAGTGGCCAGATGGATCAATGCTGTATAAAATGTGGGTGATAGAAACAGGATACTGCTGAGCATGTGTACAAAGGTGTAAGTGAATGCTGAAAAAAACAGGCAAACAAGACCGAGAAAGAATGAAGAGGGAAGATTTTTTTTAAAGGGAAAGAACAGGGAAGAACTAGTGGAAAGAGAGAAAAAAGAGAGAAACAAAGGAAAAGAATTAAGTGTGATGGGAAGTAGAGAGAAAGATACAGGATGGCCTGCAATGCTACAAAATTTATTGTGTGTGACAGCCATAATCCTGGTGCATTGGAGTCATTCGCAAATCTCCCATGCCATCCTGTGGTTAAATGTGGCGGTACACACATTTACCAAACATTGGACACCTCAAACTGTATTTATTACATTTGGAAAAATAAAGGTCCAACATGCCTTAGGCCACCCATCAAGTCCAGTATTCGCCTATTTTACATTTGTTGTTTTCTGTGTAGACAGCATGGGTTTAACATCTCTGACCCCTATATTAGTTTTGTTGCCCCTGAGGATGTTTTAAACTTTACCATTGCTACTGATCTTTGGGGATCACTAGATATTTCAGTATAGCGCCACCCATCATTTACCTGAGCACAGGTAGAATTGGTCATCAGTGTCCTGGTATTATGTATGCTGTTTCACTGTCACTTTTTCATGGTTCACTAATCGAGTTCAGTGGAATTGAGGCATTGTTTAGTCGTTATTAGAGACATGTGCTTTTCTTGTCATGACAAATCAAATTGGCACTGTTTTCAAATTGCATACTCATTTTGGTCGACTATTAAATGGATCAGCCATTTATGGGCTGGATGGTAACATTTTCCAAAGGAGCACAACCTCAGAGCTTAGGTAGAAGGCAGCTGGACTTTTTTCAGAGGCACAAGGATACTATGTCAAATAATGCTGCTTTACATAAAAAGGAATGAGAAGCCATTCATATATAATTAATTTCTATTTTAATACAAACATTAGGTTTTCAATAATTTCTGGTTCAAACTGTAGTGAACTACAATGACACAAATATCCCATCACAGTGATACCTGCGGTAGTGTTCTTTTCTACAACGTGGCGCAGTCATCCTCGACAGTGTCATGTAGGTCTGTCCTTGATTGATGCCAGCTTGGCCAATATACTGATCTCATTCTCCTCCTAAATGAGGCAGTCCAAGATGGAGACAGGCCTTTAACCAGTTTTTTCAGTGTTTCTCTGTTCCTCTCAGATCTCCCACAGTCTATACAGACCACTGCATAGAAGATTACAGATGCCACCACATTATCACAGAATGTTCTCAGCAGTGTCCTGCGTACTTCAAAAGGATCTCAGTCTTCTTTGCAAATGGAGACGTCTTTGTCCCTTTTTGTATACAACAATAAACGACAGTTTACCTACAGTTTGAGGTGAGCACCTTGATATTTATATTTCTCCATGATCTCAATATCCAAACCCTAGATGTTAACTTGTGTCAGCTGTGGCACCTTTCTGCGAAAGTCAATCACTATCTCCTTTGTCTTGCTAGTATTTGTGAAAATGGCTCCATTCCTTCCAGTTGACAAAGTTAGTAGTGACCGCACTATACTCCAGTTTGTTCCCTGTGATACATGTCCAACAACGGCTTTATCAGCAGAGAAATTCTGGATGTGACAGTTGTCTGTGTTGTATCACACCTTGTCCAATGTGTACAGGGTGAAGGAGCAAGGGGCAGGCACTGTTTCCTGCAGAGCCCCTGTGCTACAAATAACCACATCAGAGACACATTTGCGAAGTCTCACATTCTGGTCGAACTCGTACTGGAGCCACTGTTCCCTGCCTTCAATTTTGTTGGTCTTAATGTCTTGATCATGCATGTAGCCCTAGTTCCCTTAATGCCCTAACAAAGGCTAAGCAATAAATGACAAAACTCAATGCCTACCTTTGACCACTACATTCAAATTGGTTCACCTTTGTGACAGTGACAGACAAGTAGATGGATGCACAACACATGAATATAATGTGCTGAGCTACAACTTTGGCCCGTACTGAGGAGGCTGAAGTAATAACCTTTTGAAAGATTGTTTTTTTTTAAAGACAATTTTGCTGTTCTACCAGTTCAGCTTACACACACACACACACACACACTCCATCCTTCCACTTTGCGACATCCACCTTGAGACACAGGAGGGCACTGTAGCCTTATGATTAAAACACTGCAGCAAAGGTGAAACAGATGTAAGCCTCCTCCACTCATCTTGGCCATCATGCCTTTAGTCTTAAACCTCCACCCTCTCTTCATCTTTACCAACATCCCTTTGTTTCTCTTTTTTGTTTATGTTTCAGAATTTTACTAAAACCTCTTTTACTCTATTTGGCTGAGGCACACCTTGGCATTTCTCCATCAAATACACCAACAGACAAAGATGGAGAAGCTCATACAGAATACCAAGCATGACACATGAATAATAAGTAAAGTAAGGAAAAATGGATGGGCCACACTTCGACATAAAATACTTAGCTTTCTCACAAGGAAAGAGGCAATATTGTGAAAGTTGGAAAGGAAAAAAGGAATACATTATTTTGGAATGTTTGGGGATGGGTGGGTAGATGGCAGTGGGGGTAGAAAAGGCTGGACTGTCAAAACTACAGCAGTTAAGTGTCAGTCATGGAAAGATGGATAGATGGATGTGTGGATGAGTAGAGATGACCAAGTGGAGAATGGATGGGTGTTGTGCTTTGAATGTCACTGTAAATATTTGTCAGAATAAGTCATGTTTTCCTCCAGCTTCTTCTTTTGATACCTGTAGCTTTCATTTTTTTGCCTCTTCCTGGAAAAACTTCTTGAAACAACCTTTTTTCTGCTCCCCTCTTCTGTATCTCACTCTGGTTTTATGGACGTTTGGTCATTTCTATGGCTTTCACTACAGATAAAGTTCCTCTCAAGGGTAGCCCAATTATCAAGGCAGCACAATTCAAGGCTCATTAATTTAATTTTTTTTGGGGGGAAAAATAACACACTGCATGAAATATGCTAAGTAAATTCATATATCAATTTGCAGGTCTTAGTTTGCAATTGTCTCTTAATGGCACTTTGATGCCTTTTAACTTAAGTTTAAAGGGCCCTGCACACTATGTAAAAACAGAATTTGCAGGTCCATTGCATGTCATACTATGCAAGCCCAATAAAATTTCTGAAATTTCAAATTTTGCACCCACGTATTTTTGAACTGTAATAGCATAATGTTTACAGAGTAATGCACGTAGTGCAACATCTGCTATACTTTTCACATAAAGATTTTATTGACCAATATTCGGTCAGTCATGTACTGGATTTTATAAAACGCTAATATCAAAATGGCAACATTCTCAATGACAATGTTAACATACAATTTACAAAAAAATCACATACTGCAACTGCCCCTCCATGGACCATCACCTTATTGTGGTGGAGGGGTCTGCGTGTCCTAATGAGCCCAAGAATTATGCTGCTGAATGGTCTCCCATGGCAAATTGCTCTTTGGTGAAGGGTCAGACAAAGAATTGTCTATATATAGACACATATGGGAAAACAAAAACATCAAAGGACCAGTGTGCCCTGCCCACAGGGTTAGTGGGGCCCCACCCTGGTGCCAGGCCTACAGCCAGGCCTGGGTTAGGGGCCTGTCGGCGAGTGCCTGGTGGCCTAGCCTTTGCCCATGTGGTCCGGTCAGGTCCAGCCCATCGCAGACATAAGGGTCTGTCCTCCTGTTGATTCCTGCAGGAGGAATCATATGGGTCTGGTGCAATGTGGATTGGACGGCAGGCCACTACCACCGCAATCCTGACCCAGATAAGCGGAAGAAGATGACATCCTGCAGCTGACCATGGGGCCATCATTAGTTTTAAGTACATGGTCATAAGCCAAAGTAATGAACAGATTCTACATCTGACTTTATGATACCATATGAAATGGCAAGTGTCCAAAGAAATAAACTTGTGTAATCAATACTGACATTTATTTCAAAAAATGTCATTGTGTAAACAAAATCTAAATTATTGCTTTTGGTACCAAATTTTTTTTTTGCCAACCTAAAGAGAAATTCATCCTCTTAAGGACCCAAATTTATGGAAATCCATTCAACGGTGCTAACGATTTAAAACATTTATTGAGTACACACCAGTACTAAAAACAAAGTCATTAGGATTCATTCTATGTTTAATATGAATGTTCACATAAACTGTTTGTTATCATTCTGGATTAATTCCAAAACAATTTGTTGCTCTCACATTTGTCATCTTTGCCTTGGGACAGTCTAAGTCATGCACAGAGCATGCACAGAGCAGGACACCAGTCAACAAAGTCATTAGGTTTTTATATATTTCTACTCAGGGCATCCACTTGAAATTTTTGTGAAAGCAGCAAAATAAATTGCTTGGCTTGAGCTGGCTGAGATTGCAGATCTTTATCAGGTACTTTATCAAGTTTGCTTCCCAAACTTTTAATCTTTTGTTGGACTACACTGTTATGGTAACAAAGGGCATATTACAGCAAACACTGCATTCTTGTCAAAAGCAATCAGAAAAGATGCAGGAAAACAATCTAGTACACACTCTTTGCTGTTTGAAAACATACCTCTGTGCATCCTGCGGGATTCCATTTCCAACATACCTATCACACTAGATTTTCCAGTATATATATTCAATAGTAAAGTAAATCTGAGTTTCTTGCTGTCTACTTTCTACTCAAGTTGTGATATTCAATTTATCACCAATCGCCTCAGATTTGTGTTTTAGTAGCACCAAAACGGGCTTTAATCTGCAGTGCCATTCAAAAATTCACCAAGACATGGCCATGATTTCAGCTTTCGCCAAGTAGGCATACGATAAGTTAACTGGTGGATCTTGCCATTTCTATTAAAGAAATGAAAAAGAGAGAAAATCCCAGAAAAATTAAAATTGTTTATAAACCCTACACTAATGAATTGACTGTAGAATTTACAGGAATACCTGGCAAAAAAAGTTCCCAATAAAATCTGTTAATTATTGTAAAAAGAGTTAGTCATATACTGTAATTATTTTACAGTAAGTACTTGGCAAAAAAAGTTGCCAAGAAAATATTTTCAAATTGAATTACAGTAACATACTGTAATTAATTTACAGTAACTTCCTGGAATAAAAGTTTCCAATTGTCTTTTCAATAAAGTATTGTTAAATTGAATTACAATACATTACTGTGACGAAGAATTACAGTAAAACCTTTTACAGGTTTTTGTTGTTTATAAAATACAGTAATTTCTTGTCAGCACTGTCACGGGGAGACCCCGTGCCGGGGAGTAGTCACTCCTGCGTGCACATGCAGTGGAGCGCGTCCCTGGGTCTGGCTGGCAAAGCATTGTAGCGTTTGTATTTTTTTTAAAGTAAAACACAAGACTGGTGTATTTGAAAATTGTTCATTTTATTGGAGTTTTTTATCATGTACAAAGAATTTACTCACAGGTGTTTCTTCCTGCCCCCTCCGCTCATCTGTTGTGGTAGATTTGGGGACCGCCGAAACCCGAGGGAAAGGTACTATGTGGTTTTGTAGAGGGGTGTTCGGTGGGAGGTACCAAGTCGGGCCGAGTGGCAGGGGTGTTTTGTGGAAGTTGCGAAGGAAGGGTTAAAATGCAGCAAATCCTTATCACACGCAATCCATTCCATATCATATGGGATGGATTAGAGTAGTTTTTTTAGGTGATAAACTATGGTGCTTGTACATTGTGGTTCGTGCAAATGTATCATGTAAACTGATTGATTTGTTTTTGAGTAGGAGCGGCCCACTACTATAAATAGAGATGGCTGCGATGGCGCTCGGGAAGGAAAGGACTACACTGAGAGAGACCTCGACCGCTGCTCTTGATTTGGGCATTAGTGGTATAGCCATTTTTGCAGTTTTTTTTTTTTTTTCGTGCAGTAGGTTTTGTTTGTAGTTTCCTGTGTTGGGGAAAAGTTATTTTTGGTTAATTTAGTTTTAGTTTTACCGTTGATATTTTTTTTTTTGGGCCACTTTGCCACTGTGGAAAACTGCACGGGATTTCACACTTGTAAATAAAGCACTTGGATTATCAAAGATCGGTTCTTCAGGTTTTTTTCATGTGCCTGGCTGCTCAGCCAACCCTCACAAGCACCCCCCCCCACAAAAACAAAAAAGGTGATCTCATGTATTAATTTATTTAATTTGTGATTGTATATTTGTACATCAGCATTTTTGAAAATTAAAGAAACTATGAAGTATTTTGAATGAGACAAGGTTTGCTGTTAAACCAAAAAATGATCATCAACTCATTAGACTTGTTTCATTCATTAAATAAAACCAAAGTCGGAGCTGCAACAAAACAACATTTATTTAAAAAACTGGACTCAGAGGTCTCCAAATTCCTGTGGAAAAATAAACCTCCACGTATAAGTTTAAAAACCCTACAAAGGGCCAAAAACTGCGGTGGCTTAGAGCTACCAAATTTCCATCAATACTTCCTTGCAAATAGACTCCAATTTGTTCTGAGATGGATTAAAACTAACCCTCTCGATCACGCATGGAGGGATATTGAACAAGCATTCTGTAAAGAAATTCCAATCTCTGACCTACCATTCATCAGTCCCACAATAAAACGCCACAACTGCTTCAGAAGTTTTAATATAAGCACATCTCTGACAGCCTGGTGGGAGTTCCTTAAAACAAGCAGGTCTTCACTTATCCCATGCAGATTTACACCAATTTGGAATAATCCCGACATCCTGCAAAACAAAAAAACACTAAATTTCCCAGCATGGCGTGATTTGGGGGTGAAACACCTCGAACACATCATCCGAGGCAACGGCTTCGCACCATTTCATGCACTGATGGGAACATTTGGAATAAATAGCAA
>CAAKHG010045257.1:0-10048 GCA_901007715.1 Dactylopterus volitans
CCTCCCCTTCCCCCCTCCCCCACCCCCCCACACCCACACACCCACCCACACACACCCCCACAC
Source organism: Dactylopterus volitans (assembly GCA_901007715.1). NCBI lineage: Eukaryota > Metazoa > Chordata > Actinopteri > Syngnathiformes > Dactylopteridae > Dactylopterus > Dactylopterus volitans. Next base: position 64 of record CAAKHG010045257.1, read on the forward strand.
ACACACACACACACACACACACACACACACACACACACACACACACACACACACACACACACACACACACACACACACACACACAGACGGGTGGTCAGACTGCAGACCAGCGCCGGCGTGACAGAGAGACGGCGATAATCGTGCGTCTCCCTGCCTGCGAGGCTGGATTCAAACCAATATGGCCGACAAGGGCGGGCTGGCGGAGCTGGGAACAGCAGGGGGTGGGGCTTATGGGAGCCTTGCGAGTTCCTTGCTGCTCTTCATGAATTCCTTGGCAGCCTGACACACTCTGGCCTGGACAGATTAGCACAATCCGCTGACGATGCGGGGGGGCGGTCCTGTCTGCCGGGGCCATCATGCGGCCCCGCAGGACCACCACCGTCCCGGCTTTTCTCCATTCTTGCTGCACGTCGCCTCGACCAACCTGACAACGTCCTCCAGACACTTGGTGCTTTACATGTAGCCATACCTGGGGGGGCAGTGCTGTCGGTTGCAGGGCGCCGGGGTGGCGGCGGGTCTGGGTACGCGCTGGCACCTGGCGGGCTCGGCATCTCGGCCATCCGGAGCGACGCAGTGAACCTTCCGCAGCCACGTTCCCCGGTTCCCACAGGAGGCGCTGCATGTGGTCCAGTCCCCGAAACGCCAGGAGAACCCTGAAAGGCCCGATCACGTGAACAAAAGCAGATTTTCAGAGCGCGCCCGAGGAATCAAACAGCTCCCGCAGTCAATCATTCCCATCGCCAAACTAAGCGTACATGGCAGCTGCACACAGCTCCTCCATTTTTAATTCCGCTGTTGAGGCAGCGCGGCGCCTCAGGCGGAGCCAAGACAGCTGGCAGAGCCTCTTCATAATACATAAAAGAACCTGGGATACGGTGATGCGGCGACTCCGCGGTGACGAGTTTAACGCAGCCTTCTGCCAGCCGCCCCATCACGGAGCAGCTGTCATGCTGCGTCTCCCCTGATGAACTTGCCATGAAACTGATGACCTTGTAAAGGCTTAATCTTTTAGAGACAGAAAACAAACAACACCTGGGACTACTTTCCATCTATCGGCAACTGTAAGGGCGGAGCTTACAGCACTTAGAGCCCATGATTGGTCAAACGCCAGCCTGGGTTTGGTCACTGACCAGCAAGCCGATGGCAGCAATATTATGACCAGACGGAGCGAACGCTCTACCAAATTCATCACATAGTCAGATAGGAATGTGCCACAGCGACTCTGAGGCTGCTACTCAGTCCTGAGCTCAGTTCCTGGAACTCTTTTGGTCAAAGAGTCGCCTGAGCCCGCGCTGATTTGCTGACTCTCCAGTTTTACACGAGACTTTCTGGACCGGAGCCCTTCACTCGGTCCAACAATGCTGGAGGTGCAATCCTGGTCTAGTGATAAAGTTCCCGTCTGCCGCGGATCAGCCTCTGCTGGTGAGACGGGTCCGCCGAGGTGCCCCGCTGCACTTTAGAGGAAGCAGGAGAGGAACATTTCACTTTGTTTGGCATCTGGTTCGACACCAGAGAGGAGAGCCACACAGCTGCAGGGCACTTTACAGAGCGAAGAAAGAACTCTGGATGAAAGTAATTACATCGCTCAGGCTTTGAAAGTTGGATTTTGCCGACACACTGCTGTCACTGGATATTTGTGAGGGCGGAGACTGCAGCCGTCAGGTGAAAGCAGGTCTTTGTTAGACCAGGGAGACCAGAGGCTGGAAACCTCTGGGAGAAATGAGCAAACCCCTATTGCACAAAAATAACCAGTTTGGATTAGTAGACAGGCGCTCTACCAACCAGGCGACCCTCTGGTGATCTTGCGGTTAGCACCTTCTGGAGACTAGCCAGTAAAAATGCTACTTGCTGACAGTTGGATGTGCTGCAAAACCAAATCTGCCACCATTGGTTGGCAGGTTGATTCCATCACGCCGTCCGTTTGGGTTCAATCCCACTCAGTACGATACGCGTCATAACAGTAAACCCTCCATCTGGTTTGAGTTTCCACCGCCGACCGCTCACTCGCACTCGCATCAGCCACGCAAGTAGCATGACGGCGCATCTGACGTGGCAGAGTTATGTGGGATAAATCCAGAGCAGAAGAACGTGATACAGTAAATAAAAGCCCCCAGTGAGAGAACGCTAGCGGGCGCCAGAAAACAGTGAAATATTTCAACATTCAGCATTGTGTCGTATTTTAAACCAATCAACTGTCTACTGCCAGATTTTAGGTGCTGGTCTAGTATGCTAGGTACCCCAAGAGAACGGTTAATGAACTTGGTGTGGATCCTTAGGTACCACTATTGTTATTATCATTACTATTCACAACTCTTGGCAATTGTAACACAAAAAAAATTTTGCAATTTTCTGAAATGAGCTGCACTGCTTGGTGCAAATGGGGCTAACGAGGTTGCAGCCGACAATGATGGCTAGCACTGGCCCAGTGGCAAAGTCTCCCCTGGGGCTGATCTGGCGGGCCGAGCCAGTCTGGTACCAGAAGGGTCTGCTGATACTGCAAGAGGTTCCAAAGAAACCTCTTCCATTCTATTACCGTCACCTTTCTCAGGACGTTGCCTTGTAAGCTAGAAGGCTTTGAGTTGGATATTCGGATCCTCCAGAACGTGTCAAAGCAAAACTCTGAACCCTTAAGTGCTCCTGGCGTGCAGGTTGGCACCTCGCATGGTGGGTGAATGTGTGTGTCAGTGCCCGACTGTGGCAATAACAATGCAATATAGAGCACTTTGAGTTCAGTGGACGTAGAGAGGTAGAAATGATCAGAAGAAACCGTGATTCAGTGACGTTTATTCACACAGACATCCAAACTTCTCAAGGTAAACGTGGTGCTCACCTTCAGTGTGAACATGTATCCCAGCAGACAGTGTGTGTCTGGTACTGTTGATGAGAGTCTGGCATCTGTACTGGCCTGAGAACTCCCCCTGCTGTGTGTAGACCTCCAGGACACGCCCCCCCACCAGCATTCTGTACTGCAGACCTGGACCCAGACCAAGTCCAGGACCCTGGGCTGGACCTGAAACCTCCGTCAGTGTCTGGTTGTTGTAGTACCAGTGCACTGGCATCTTGTGGTCAGGAATCACCGGGCAACCTTTTTAAAAACAAGAAATAACATGAGGTTGGATGGGAGAGAAATGGCCAGAGGCCGTGGAAGAGAGCCTGAGTCTCTCACTCGAGCTTCGGTGTTGAAGAAACAGCTGCTTTCCACGTCAGGAAAGCGCACCGAACTGTACCCGAGAGCGTCCGATCCAAAGGAAAAGAAGCCCAAACTACCGACACGCCAGGCAAACCAAATAGGGGACGCGTGTCTGCGAACTTTGTGACTAGAAAGACCTCCGAAACTATAAAATCAAGGAACTAGACCTCTGCTTTCCTAACGCTGACCTCACCTTAACCTGTTCCCCTGGAAGTATGAGGGACACTTTTTTCTTTTTTCTTTTTTGCAATATGACAGATTAGCCCTTAAAGGCACGCTCCCTTCATGAGGATTGTAATATTCGAGCTTCGCGTGATCTGAGACGCTGATTTGTTTAAATGACGTCTCTCACCTGTGGCGCTGCTGAACTGTGCTGGGTTACACCACATTTTTATCAGTCTTGATTCATATACTACACTGATAAACTCAAATATGGGTCTCCGGTGTAAAAGGGGTGAATCTAATTTGGTTAAATAAGTTCATTATGAGTTTCTGTATGAGGACGCGTACCTATACGGAGGATGTGTCCTGGTCTGATGAAGACACTCTTTCCACGGCGTGACGCCATGAGGATCCTCTTCCTGTTTAGCTCTAGTGGGGCTGGGATAGTCCTTCCTCCTCTAGCTGGTGACAGACACACACACACACACACACACACACACACACACACACACACACACACACATTCACAATATGAAGGTTCTATCCCAGAAGAGAACCCGTCATGATCATGATCAGAACCGCGTGCCCACCGTGGACCTCCAGGACAGTGGAGGCGCTGGACGTTCCAATGGTGTTCCTGGCGGTGCAGACGTAGGTGCCCTGGTGGTGCAGGGAGACGTTCCGAATCCACAGAGAGCTGGACGGCAGTGAGACAAGCTGGGCATCTGAAGGCCGGTTCTTCCTGTGCCACATCACTGCTGGCTGAGGAACACCTGGTAGGTAGAGGCAGACAGCGACCGTGGGAATCTGGCAGCTGCGGCTGAAATTGTTTTCAAAATCCAAATCTAAAATGCCAGGATATATAAAAAAAACCAGATCTGACTGTTGTGGATCACGTTCTCACTGAGCTACTTTGTGGCACCAGTGTCAGAAACATGACGTATTCGGGGCTGTTCCTCATGGTCTGGGCTGAGTACCATCGCTTGAATTATGGGAAAGGATTTCATTTTTTTGAATGATAAAATTCAATGTGGAAATTGGCCACACACAAATAAGGCATTTTTTTTCCATCTTATACATTCTGGGCAAATAATCTTTTGAGCTAGTCCTCCTAATGACACACAGGAATCTATGTTCTAACAATAGCGGTGCTGCTGACGTGTTCCCACTCTTGTGACTGGAGACATCACGAGCATAAAATCCTGCCTGTCACATAAATCCATGAGGAGCAGAAAGTTTCACACAGCGGAAATATAGGAATTAATTAATTAATGCTCATGGTGAACGTCGCCGGAGGTGTTAGCAAACGTGTGTCGTTCTATCAGTCATGGAAGAGATGGAGGGCAGATGGAACTGAGCCGTGACTGGACATCCGGCGCAACATCTCACCACCGCGCCCTCGGCATTTAATCAGGGCGTCACCGATGGCAACGTTAACCTTTTACCAACCGCCCGTAAGCTAAAAGCTCCAGCATGGACTGACCCCCGCGTGCCTCCTGACAGGATGGCGGCGCCGACGCCGATGGCCTCGGCAGAGCCGCCGTGACCGGCTGCACCTCACTCACTTTAGACGCCTGGCTGGTTCTTGGCAGATGACGCCGCCCACCGCCTCTCACCACAGAGAAATCCTTATTCTTTAATCAGGTGAGCCGCAGGGTTGCAGACTCTCTTATTCGGCGGCGCCTCGTTACCTTTTCTCGCCGCCCTGTTCTGTTTACATGCCACATGCATGTAAGCACGCTCAGATCAATGCAGAATCTCAGGTCAAAGGTCATTCCCCTCGTTAAACCGGGTGATGCCTTCACTGCCTCGCATGAGCGCAGCAGAACCGTACTTGAGACCACCTTTTCAGGTGGAACTGGTGCTCTGATGCCTTTTTTTAGGCGGGAAACTTTCTGGTTTTCCGCTTTTTCATCAGTTTTGTCGCCACAAACAAATAATTCGCATCACCGCGATGAGCCGCCACTCCCATCTCCTAATGTGGCGTGATGGCACTCCTCCCCCTTTGCGTGATACCTTGTCTAGAAACAAAGCGGTTACCATGGCCACGACCACCGAGACCTGCAGCTGAACTCTGTCCGCTTGCACTTGTAGTGATTGAGGTTTTTTTCCAGGGCGAGGCCGCAAGCGTATGTCACGTATAAACTAATATAAGAAATATGGTTCACACTCAGCGTTTCCTCCCTCGCAGTGTGTGAGACGCGGCGCTGTGACCTACCGGTGACGGGGCAGTGCAGGGTGAGGTTGGCGCCCGGGCGGACGCTCACTCGCCCCCCCACCACCGCGCTCACGCTGAGGCCCGGCGCCGAGCCCTCGTCAGAGACGTTCCTCCATGACACTGCGATGGCTGGGGGCTCTGTCCGTTCACACACACACACACGCACACACACACGCACACACACACACACACACACACGCACACACACACAGAGTTTGCGTTTGATTTTTAGCTGGTGGTGCTACGAGCAGCGAGCTGATGGACATCTGTGGATGGTGGTGGACCCAGCGGCTGTAGGACCGTGGATGACACACTTCATTTCCTCTGAATTCTTCACGTTAAAAGTCCTGCGCTACGCTTGTTTTGACACTCCTGTTATGAATCGGAGCAATCGGGGAACGCCGGGTTTGCGTCTGCATCAACTTCCCTCGACTCCTGCGAAGCTGAGAGCAAAGTGGAACCATAAAATCATGTGAAGCAAGAAGGAAAGTCAACCTCACAGATCCCGTGTGAAGCTGCTGAGGAGGCGAGAGCTGGTCTCCGGTCCAGTAAAGTCTCACAACACATGCTTGTTTGAGAGGGAGCTGGTGGGTGAGGCGTCACGGAAACCCATCTGGAGGTGGGGCAGGTTTACTTTGGCTAAGAGCAGCTTCAGAACGGCTTTTAATGGGAGCGCGAAGGCCAACTGCTAAGAGATGCCAGTGGTTCTGCACCAAGAAAACCGGCCCTTCTAGGTTCCAGTCGTCTTTGTGGTGCAAAAAGTCTGTATTTTGTGATGTATTTTATGACAAAGCATGTTTAAGGTCCCTTTCACTGTTGCAAGCAGGAATAAAACACCCGTCTCCACAAGCTGTTTGACCCGCCCACCCTCATCACCTCCAACCTTCTGATTCTATAGTGACCTCGGAGCCTCCGAGGCACCGACTCATCGGGGTTCTGCAGAAACATGTGATGCCGGCGTTGCTTCCTGGCACCACCGTCCTGGTTCCGTCCATGTGACGGCATCATTGCACCCACAACCACCGCAGCTCAGGACACAAGGCGGACTTTAGAACTCGATGGCTGTCTATGGAGCCTGTGGGTCATCGACCCTGCTCACGTCGCGGGTGATGAGGCCAGCCAATGGCGTGCGCGTTTGGGCGATCCAATCAACAGCGGACAGCCACGGCGGTGCCAAATCAATGCTAGCAATCAATGCTAAACTGTAACCAATCACGATGGCCGTCACAAACACGGCAAATATCCTGGCACGGTCCAGGGAACCCAAGTCAGCCACGGTCCTGGACCGCCTGTGGCCGCGTGACCTTTTCAGAAACGCACAGATGTCACGTAGCAACACTCATCTGCCACACGAGTGTGTATTCCAGCGTACACGGGGGGCCTCAGCCGGGTAGGCGGGACATTCAGCAGTCTGGACCACAAATGTGACCTCGGTGATCCGATCCCCAGAGTTCTCCACTTGTAGTTCCATCACATTTGATGAAATGGAAGGGAACTACTGAACCGTGACCGGCGCGCGTGAGGCTTTTAGACCAATGACAGGAAGGACGCACCGGCCAGCAGCAGCTGAGACGTCTCCCGGTCCGAGCCGTGCGCGTTGGCAGCCGTGCACTGGTACCGGCCCACGTCCGACGCTCCCGGCTGACTGATGCGGAGCCGCCCGGAGGAATCCCACCGGACCCTGCAGACACACACGGGAAACCCTTTAACACACACACACACACACACACACGAGCACTGGAAGTTTCATTGCTCACTTCAGGTTCTAAAGAGGGCACCTCTGATTGATGCCTATTAAATGTTGACACTCATACATCCACAGCGCTGAGGTTGGGTTACTCTCAATATGAACACACAGCATTTGGCTCGGGTGCCCCGCTCCCACTCTGAATCAGTGATATTTTCATATCATTTCGACCGCTGTACATTTACCTTGACTGTTTTTTTAGCCACTTTTATGAGACAGTCTGTATTCAGTGAGCTGGTATATATATATATAGCAGCTGGATTAGTAGAGTGGTTAAGGCCACTGACCGGTGCAGAGCCCTAATGCCACCAGACATACCTCAGGACATGAGCGTACACAATAATGACAGAGTCGTACCGGCTCGGACGTCGCTCGGGTCAACAAGGTCTGCGTCGGTTGCTAGGGAACCTGGGCAATATTATGATAAATGAGCTACTGGAACAAGACATACTTGGACAAGGGCAGAGAAGACGGAGTTGCTGGAATGCTACTAAACAAGCAGTCCCAGAGAGGGGATACATGAAGTGACCCCCAAAACTGGGAGAGTGGCTCCAGCAGGTCCCAGGAACAACATCTGAAGCCTCAGTCCAGAAGAGCGCAGTCCTAGGAACAGCTAAGGTACTGCGCAGAACCCTCAAACTCCCAGGCCTCTGGTAGAGGACCCGGGCTTGCGGTTGACACAGATGCCACCCCACCAGGGTGAGAGGGACGTTTTTTTAGATTTATATACACAACCTGCTGCTAACATCAAGGCTATTTTGTCAAACATGCTTCATCAAAAATAATCTAAACTAAACATTTATCAGATGCTTTTTTTTCTGCTCCCAGCTATATTTTTTTTCTGTATCACCATTTCAAGGTTCCAGGACTGTTTTCGTCATGTTCCTGGAAAACATGAACCCAAGCACGTTGGAACCCTCCACCGTTATGAGAACGCTCCCCGTCCACGGTGCCGCGCTTGTTTACTGCTCCCGTCAATTGACAAACTGCCGAACTGCGCTGCTGGAAATCCACATTTTACCCTTTGACCTTCCACTCAGCTGTGTCAGTGACACCAACATCTACTTGGTGCAGATGATCCGGTTGCCTGGCGACAGAACTTCGTAGCGCAAGCTGCCAGGAACCCTAGCCGGCATTTTACACACATTCGTTCCACACATTATTGCAGAGTAGAGTGAAGTGCTTTTAGAACCTTTAAAAAGGGCTTATTTAATTAACATCTGAACATGACTGATACGGTGACCCTAACTTGCTGTAACTCTGTGATTAAGATATTCCCGGCATCTGGACTGATCGCCGTGGTCACCAGCGTTAATCAGTTAACTGTTAATTAACGATGAATCCCGGGAGCAGAACGTATTTGGTGCAAAGAAAAGAAAAGAAAAGAAAAAGGAAAGAAAGGAAAACACACGGAACCAACCGACTTACTCAGACAAGCTTAATCCAGACGTGGCAAAATAATCTGGTGAATCTGGGTTTGCGTCCTGCAGAGAGACGAATCAGATTCCAGGGTGCTCGTGCTTATGCCGAGTCATGCTCTTTCGTGCTGATTATGCCGATTCATGCTTTCTCACAACTCGCCTTCCTTCCACCACCAGATGAACCTTGAACCATTTTAAAAACTACCGCAGGTGTTTTGTTAAATAATCCAATATTCTCAAGGATTTGTTGGGATATGTGCGTTATTGATCTGTAATAAGCTATCAGAAATATTAACTTTAATTAATGTGGGAGTTCTTTGGGGCCCCTCTCATTTGATAAAGGACAAAGCGAGAGCCGATGCACTGATCCGGCCCCACATCAGTCTCATATTCATTTACAGTAAAATTCGAAACTACTAGTTCGGAATTTTTTTATTTAAGTTAACTCCAACCAAGATCAGCAAAACACTCGTCAAGGTGAAGGTGAAGCAAATCTGCCCAGAGGAGGCAGCCACCGCTCACTCTCGCACAGGATTAAATGCACCAGCATGTATGTTCAGATCATCTATGAAGACTAAAATTAAGTATGAAAACGAAACCCAAAGGACAGGAAGGGTTCCGTTAATTAAGCGGCTAATGAGTCTGCATGCAGAGAGCACGCGTGAGACTCCAGGAAACATCAGCTCCCGACTGTGGAACATCAGCATGAAGAGGTGGAGGTGGCGTTTACAGTTACTAGTTACTTCTCCCCAAAAGTAACTGAGTTAGTGACTTAGTTACAGCATGATAAAAGTAACTAGTTACTAGGGAAAGTTACTATTGCTTTACATTTTTAAGCATTTAAATATGAAAGAATTTGGATCCTCCTCCTTTACTGGAGCTTTAAATTCAACTGTATTTTTGATTATTTATAATAAAACTGAATATTGAATATGTTTAATTAATGAACTCAACACTTAATAGAAGGATTATGAAGATAAAACAGAGTACTAACCTGCACTATAGTAACGTAGCTGTGGGCGAACATGAGACAAGCGGAGGTGGAGAAACACTTTGTTCCTCATCATCATGTTTCACCTTTACATTCTTGCTATTTACCTCAATGAGGGGAAATTAATGTCTGAACTTCCTGTTTAAAAACGTCACCTTTGGATTATCCGGGCTCGCCGTTGCTGTGTGTGTGTGTGTGTGTGTGTGTGTGTGTGTGTGTGTGTGTGTGTCATCATACACTCTGTGCCTTATCCACC
>CAAKHG010045258.1:0-42631 GCA_901007715.1 Dactylopterus volitans
CTTCTGTACAAAGGAACACACAGTATCAGCTTCGGATACACGGATCATTGCTGGTTTCTGTCTGTTCACAGGATCTCCTGTATTGACAGCGAATGAAATATAGCATATAGCCAACATTCTTCTTGATACATTTGAATAACGCAAAAAGGTTTTAACAACCTTCAACCTGATAAACAGAACATTTTGGTGTCATTTTGTCGGACTCAAAGGCTTTTTTTCCCATATTAATCATTTTAATGTTTAACATTTGTTTAAGATAAAAACAAAACAAAAACAACAACAAACAAGCACATTACAGCAGAAAAAGTGTAATTTTCTCCACCAACACACAGTCTATCACGATGGCCGCAGCTTTTATGAAGTCGGCCAGGAAATGTAAGAATCAATATGAGAGAGAGTTAAATTAAAGTGTAAATCATCGGATTTGAAAATGGCTACATTTTACGAAAGCCTTTAACAATCGGCTCTGTCTTTTCCCAAACAGGCTCATCAAATCAACAGAGGTAAGAGCAAGAACACAAAGTGACTCGGCCGCCCAGCACATCACCAATATGTTCTTTTGCATTTTCAAAAACCTGATACTGCTCTAAGTATCCTGAAGTGCGTCGTCTTTTGTCTCCTAACGCTCGTCACCACTGGAAATCTACAGAGATGCAATCTGCAACATGGGAGAAGCCTGTGATCAGGTAAGCCCAACTATGACTCACTCAGACACGCCACTGCGGTTTTACGCGTCTTTTTTTTTCACAATCAAAACAAGAGGTTTTACATGCTCTGCTTTTGCTTTTCTGATTCTGTTGAGGACTCTGGATTTCATGTAATAATCAAATGCCTCCATGCGCTATATATACGATTTATCCGAAGTGGCTTTTTTCTCTCTTTCTTTCTTTCTTTCTTTCTTTGCAAAGTTAAACCAATATAAATGAGCTGGAAAAAGGGACGATTTGAATCTGGTCTTTGCTCAGCGTCATCAACATGCTTTAATTTGACTGGGAAAAATCATTTTTATGGCGAACCAGAGATTGACGTGTTCCCAGGATATCAAGAGCTAAAGTAGAAGCCAACCGGTCTTCTTTCAGGCTGTTGAAGACATTCCACCTGTTATTCAAAAGGCTTCCTCAGTTGAAATTGGTTGGTGGGAAGTTCCAGGGATTTATACTGGGGTCATAAGGTCACCTGAGAGTCATTAGGGTCGTGTTAAACAACCAAAATGAAGCCCAGTTGCCTTCTACCTATGTTCCTTTGTATTTGGTTAATATGATTAGTAAAACCTGTTGTTCTATGCTATTTGAATTTTAAAAAATATCCCACCGCCCCATATTTGGCCATATTCTTTAGATTTCTCTGCTGAATGAGCTCAAGCTCCACCTACATGCCCACTAGCGCATATGAAACATGACATGCCACTTTCAATCCTTATAAACCTTGATGAAGTTTCTAATGTTTACAAATGCTAGCTATTTGGAAAAAAAAATACAGGAATTAAGTGGATTTACATTATCATTATTCTTTATTTGGACTCCCATTAACTGCCAGTGTGGCAGCAGCAGCTCTTCCGAGGTGCCACACAACTACAACAGCGGAGCAAAAAACATACGTATATCACACAGAAAGAGAGACAAACAGGTATTGAAAATGTAACAAAATAATAGCAACTATAGCAAATTCACTTGTGAAGCCAACAGACATGCATAAAATCACCCCCAGGTTACATGGATCACGTAGATCAAATAGGTGATATTGAGTTACTTTAAATGTGTCTTTTAAAAGGTCTTAAATCATGCCTTACGGGGAGCGTCACCAATAATAAATGGTAATGTGTATTTAGATATTTGATATTGTGCCAATTTGTTTCCTCATAATATTCCCCTTGTCAAATTCAAGGCGCCAGACTCAACCGCACGCTTCCTCCAGTGTGTCGGGTTGCCCGCGACGGACACGGGGCGAGATCACATGCGGAATCTGAAAGGAATGCTTGACGCGACGATGGACGTGTACACCTTCATGGTACAAAGGGCAGACAAGAACAATGAAGGAATCTTGCTCAGTAGACACACAACAACAGGAATGCTGCCACAGTTTCCAACCTGACCAGTTGCTTGTGACTTTTTGTGAAGATAGTTTTGTGCTGCAGTCACTGAAAGTTGAATAGTGTCACGCATATCGTCACGAAACGGCATTATGTAGCTGAGGTGGCAGAAGCAGTGGACTTTTTATTTTTTGTTTTTTGTTTTTACAGGGGAGCTTAAAGTAGTAAGTTCTCATCGCAGAATTTGCTTGAGACAAAGCCATAAAAGTAGTGCAAAAAGTACAATTTGATTTTGAATTAGATACTAAGAGCATCATTTTAGATTATGACCACGACTGCGGTAACAGGAGAATAAGTCGACAAGAATGAGGCAGTGTATTGGCTTCTAGTTTCCACATTTATGGATTTCTCAACGTAGTTTCATATTTGCACTTTAAGTACTTATTAAACATATAAAACTTGGTGAAGGTTGGTTTTAATGGGTATTTGCAACGCTGCTGGCAAACATCCTTCTCCTTCTTATTTTGCTCCAGAAGTCCAGCATGACGGGGGTTCCGCTTCTCAGCCTGATGGGGGAGCTCAAACTGACACCGGGGGCAAACCCTCTCCAGAATGAGGCCCTGGTCCAAATGTGGCTGGACGTCAAGATGAAACCACTGCTCAAATCTATCACCAAGCACTTCCTGATTTGCCTCAGCACCAAGAACTTCAGCTGCTCCACCTACCAGACCGTGTATGTCCATCTCCGTCTTCCTATGGGTCGCCACGGTCTCCATGGCGATGGCGGTCTTAACCTCCTCTCTCTCTCTCTCTCTCTATCTCTCCGTCTCTCTCTCGGCTCTTGCAGGGTGAAGGAGCTCAGCCACCATTTCTCTGAGATGGATCCAGTCAGGCAAAAGTGGATCTACACATTCTTTATGTATCCCTTCCTGTCTGGAGAAGGAGTAGCTGGTAAAGCTTTTAAGTTAATAATGCTTACACCCAATTCAGCAGAAATTACTTGCGAGTAGACAATGCATGCATCCACAATCGCTTTGTACTCCGATGAATCTGGCAGATTAGGCAGAAGGCAACTGAAATTCTGTTTTTCCTTGTTGAACGCGTTTCATTGGTTATCAGAAAGGCTTCTTTAGTTCCAGCTAACAGCCGGAGAGTCCCAGGTATTTGACCTCTTGTGTTATTTCAGCAGATTCTCATTTATGCAACTCATGGTGAACCTAAGAGATTAGTCACAAGGCAGCGGGACATCTTTGTTGATTGCTGGGATTAATACCTGGAACCCCCCACCTGCCACTTAGAAGGGAAGAAGCCTTTCGCATGAGAGATGAAACATTTTCAATCAATCAAAACAGAAGACCACTTGCCTTTTAGCTATAAGCTCTTAGGATCACCATTATCTGGATGACTGAGAATCCACAGACAATCCTGTGAATCTAAAAAAATAAACAATTATATTTTTGTGTTTTTTAGAGTCAAAATAAAGATTGGTCATGATTTTTTTTTTTTGAAGAATGGCTGAACTCTGCCCAGGAATATTTGCTCCATTTTAAAGACAGATCATATTTAGCAACCATTAAAGTTCATGGTGCCGCTGTGGCACCATCCGTTTGCAAAATGTACTTAGGTGTAACTGAGTAACTGAGTTATGACACAAACATGCAATCATTGAAAAACAATGATTTATCTTTCTCATTAATATTTTTTGTACAAAATGGTTATACACTCAATGGAAAGCATAAGAAATGTCATCAACTTTGACGCCTCGCTGATCAAATGAAAACGCAAATTGGTATATAAATGTTGGAGACAGCAGAAACAAATTATTAACAAATCTTTATCATACCACCTTTTAAGTTGATGTGTTCAACTTGTCAGCTTATGTGTTTATTTCATCTGTTAAGGCAAAGTTAGCATTCATGTTGTGTCATCTGATGAATGTAAGTTCAGCATTCACGATCTTCTAGCTGTTTTCGGTCCCTATAAACACCTGATGGAAATATATAAAATAATCCTCAGCTGTTTATCGGGCTGGTTGGTAACTACTCGTACAGAGCAGGCACAGAAATGTACACTTTTAGAGTTTCTAAAGCTCTGCTGCTGCTGAACGACAACATGAGAGGAAGAATGAAAGTCAACCAAAAAGGCAGAGTTTCAAGCTGGAGAGCCGAATAATGAGCTGATAGTGAGCTGAAACTTGTTAGCCTGCTCTGTAAATCTGAATCTCTGCAAAGTGGTGATTTCTTATGGGTCCATATTTGCCAGTAAAGCCTTTAGCTTTACACATGCCAAACCTTTTTTTAAATAGCTGCTTCGAAATCGCGTTAACACAGGGCTGTTCACATTTGTGCAGGCTGTGTGAAGCGAGATGAGAGCAGTGAGGAGTGGCTGATGAAGAATTTTGGCGCCTTCAAAGTCATGGCCCGAATGAAGGACTTGTCAACGCTCAACGTGGTCTTCAGTGGCGTGAGTTTGACTGTCTCGAGTCTTGGCTCATTTATTGGCCTTTAAACAGTCCGTCCCTTCCCCTTGTCCTCAATTCCTTTTCTGCTTTGCTTTTCTCAGCTGGAAGTCCTTCATCTACTGTCCCCAGCGCAGAAGGCTGAGCTACTGTTGAGGCCAGAGGTGGCGGGTTTAAACAACGGCACCTTAAGTTTGGTTTTCCACAGCTTGTTGACAGGGGGCAATGGCCCCCGCCCCACCATGACCCCCGGGGGGAGCCACACCTGGACCAGTCCTGGATACCATCCTACATTTCCTCCCAATTTTACGTATTTCCCATATTTACCAGCATCCCCACACAACAGCCTCACAGAGGTAGAGTACAGCTATGACATCGCTTGTCAGGTTTTTTTTTTTTTTACTATTCAATAGAATTACTCTGATGGTCACTCTGATGTAACAAAAATCAAACTGCCTTCCAAAGGCTCCACCCCATGTATCAGAATCAGAAATACTTTATTAATCACGGTGGAAATTGTATAATATGTACAATATGTACATGTATAACTTTGTAGTACAATCAAGCTTTCTTCAAACACTTAGAGCCTTTTTTTCATGTAAGTTAAAATGAAAGTATTAAAATGAAAATGAAAATATAGTAAAATATAGTCAGTTAAAATGAAAACATAGTACTGCGGTTTAGGGTGCAAAAAGATGATCAGTCAGTGAACAGCTAATGGTGCATCCATAAAAGCATATCAGTTTGAAGGTGAACATTTCAATCTATTAAGTAAGCCAAGTGTGTTTTCCAAGGCTTCTGGTCAACAACTAATTGAATGGCACTATATATATAATTTTTTGGAACGGTACATATTATCATATAGACATACTTCATGTATGTATGCAATATTTGTAATGAGAAAAATGACTATCTGCTCAAAGCTATTATCTATCCTCCTGAATTTGAAAGTTCAGCAGTTTTCTTTGGCGCATCCCTTAGCATTAAGGACAGTTTCAGAACACTACACGAACAAACCCGAAATTTGGTGGCTTCGTACAATGTGGTGGTCAGAAAGACGGACAGACACCTTCTGAGGCAGTAAACCGAGCAAAACGGAGCACGGATCACGGCCCACCTCCTCTAGAATTAGCAGAGAGCAATTAGCTTAGAGTCATCAGATCGAGAGAAACGCCCTGAATGTGAATGTTGTGTTCACCACTTGTTATGCTGACCCGAAATGGCTGTAAAACAGTTTTAAAGATGATTATTTGTCACTCTTGTAGGCTGTCAATGGGCTCATGGTGGCGTTCAGGCCCATGGGGAGCCTCGTCCATAACTTTGTGTCCTTCACAAAGCAGGTAGTCACACATGCATCCATATCCATTACGTACACATGCAAACACATTAACATACTGTATGTGTGTTAGCAATAATATGCAAGTATACAAGTAAAATGTCTGCTCATCGGCTGTGTTTTGGGGTTTGTTTGTTTTGTTTTTTTCCAGAGGAATGTTTCAGAAATAAGAGTCACCACTCTGGCTCAGTTCCTGCTCAACTGGACTCTGGCTGAGATGTCACAAATGTACCAGCCACAGAACGCCTCTGCGGCTCCAGAGATGCCAACGTTTGACATGACAAACGCGGAGGAGTGGTACCGGCAGGTCGTGATGCCGATGCTGTGGCAGTTCCTGCCAAACGAGCAGGCCCTGATGAATGAGAACCTCGTGCTCGCCTTCCACAAAGTATTGTAGGTCACGCTCACTACATTTTTTTTTTTATTGACCCTCTAGGGTGGGGGAGATTTTTCCACATGTTATTATTAATGGAAACAATCACGGGGAGATTCTGCCCCATGACGCCTAAAAAAAATTATCAATGAATAAAGCTTATAGCCACCCCAGAATTGGTAGTGTGCTTCAATAATGTAAAATTATGCATGACAATGTTTTGTTCTGCATGCAGCTATTTGGATCAAGGCATGGACAATCAAACCAATGAAATCCAGGACGTCTGTAGCATCACTGTTGATGAGAGACCTTGTGGGGTAAAAAAGAAAAACAATTTTTGAAAAAAATAATTGTGTCAGTGTTGTTCAAGATTTTATTGATGCTTGTATCGACCCTTCGGTTTGTCAAATGTCTTCTGCACTAACAGCCAGTGGAAATGTTTTTGTTTTTTCTAATACTGCCAGTTGACTGACGCAGTGGAAAACGTGGCCAAGGTTTTGCACTGTGCTGCTCGTACCAACCTGACGATGTCTGAGACAACGATAATGAGACTGATTATGGAGCTGACGCGGCGTCTGAACTCGCTGGTCAAAGAGTTGTCCACAGCAGTGAGTATACAAACCTATCGACAAGCTAAATGCTTTTTCTGCTTATTGATATTTTTAAGGTAAAACATTATTGAATTGAAGGCACAACCTGTCCATAATTAAAGATATACCATCCAGTTTAAGGTTTGCGCTTTTCAGAGAGTTTGCTTATATAAACACATTGGGGAAGCATTTAAAACTGGTGTCTAACGTTGGGCATTTTTTTGGGAGTAGGATTGCATGTTGCTGATTTTTAGTGTTTTTGCCTAATTTGCATCACAAACTTTGTATTCCACTGATAATTTCCAAGTAAAGCGGAAAAACAGCAATTTAAAGTATAGCCAAGCCTTCGTGGTAATAACGTGTTTGATTTTCTAAATACTGACTATTTTACCTCTGTTTTATAGATACTGAGATTAGTATCCATACCTCCATCCATACATAACACTTAATGCTGCTTGGAGACACTAACTACTTCTGTGCCACTTACAAAACCCAGATCATCAGGGCTAGACACATTTCTAAATATATAAATTAATTCTATACACTCCACAGTTTGCCATGTATTAAGGCATTTTGCTTGTTGTTGGTTTTTTGGGTTTTTTTTTTTTTTACTTTATACCGTAAACAAGAATTAATGTCAATGGTTCTTCATGTCATCCCTCTTGCAGAACTTCACTGTGGTGGCGTCCGACTTTCAGCAGATGTTTGGTGAGGCGGACTCTCCATCTCTGATGCAGGAAAACCTGGAAGACCCGGAGTTCATCAAGCTCTGGTTCAAGATCAAGCTGATGCCCCTCCTGCCGAACATCCCCCCACACCTCCTCTCATGCCTCAGCACCAAAAACTTCTCGTGCCCCGTCTTCCAAACCATGTGAGCTCAGCATTAATTGGTTTTTATCATACATAGACATGCTTAAGTAAAGTGAACATAATACAGTATATCGTCAAATAGTGTTCAGGAGTTTTGTGCACTTCAAATATCAGAACTTTACTGGAGGCAGATACACTGAATCAGAGAGATTTCTATTTCCCTCTTTTATAACAAAGTCTAATATTAACTGTAAATAATAAATATAGTTAAATATGCCTTCTTCTTTTTTTTGTTCTGCTACATCTACAGTGTCCAAGCCCTCAGCAAACACATGAGGTTCAAGGATGCAGATCCGATGTACAGCCATAACATCTACAAGCATTTCATCTATCCCTTCCTGCGGAATCACAACACTTCTGGTAAGTCAAGTTGCAGCAGCAATATGGAGACATGTTCAAACATGCAGAGAAAAAACAATTGTGCTTTTTTTTAAAACTAATTAGAATCATCCAAAGTAGGAACAATTGTATTGTGCAACTCAAAAAACATTCCCTCCGACAAGCAACAGGACAGAACTATACTTTTTTCTGATGACATTTACACATTTTCATCAATATAAGATATAGAAAATATAGTGTCATGCCAAGAGAAGCTCCATAGATTAAAGGGTGCATCACTTTTGTTCATATGTTCCAGTCCCGCGGTGTGTGTTCCCAGCCAATCGCAGCGCAGAATGGCTGATGGAGAACTTTGGCTTCTTCTCCCAGTTCGCCTCCATCCAAGACTTCTACGAGCTCAACCCGAACTTCTCTGGAGTGAGTGCGAAACCATTAGAGTAGGCCAGAGCTGTTTATTTACCTCGATTCCTGATGTTGTCTTCCTCTCTCCGTCCCCTCCCCAGCTGGATGCTCTTCACGTCCTGTCCCCGAAGCAGACCGCAGAGTTGCTGCTGCTGCCTCTTCGCACGCCTCCGGAAAAAGACGTCGTCATCGACAAAGTGTTTGACTTCCTGCTTGAGTCCCCCGAGGACAGGAAGTTCAAGGAGGTTGTGCGCTCACTTGTCCAGCTTGCTCATAAGGTACTTTTAATCATGACATCTTGATGGTATTCAGCGATTGTCTGCCTGTCATGGATGATCAACTCTGAAATATTAATTCCTCAGGTCTATGTTCCCTGCGATGTCTACAGACACATGTGAGTACTTTCAGATGTTTCATAACTTCACATGATAAACAGGTTTTTTGTTTGTTTGTTTTTTTGTTGTTGTTTTTTTGCATTCGACATTTGGCAGGTGACTCATAACAGCAGAATGTTTGACCTTGTATTGTTTATTTACTGTTAAGTCGGAATATCTGCAGTAAAGAATCAATTTATTTAAACAAGCCCGTCGGGATTCAGGTTAATAAAACAGACTGCCTGGTGATTCATACTCAGGATGTTTAGTTTTATGTTACAGTATCGATATGAAAAAGTGTGAATGTGGTTAATTTCTGTAAACTTTCCAACTGAGAAAACCTTTATAGAATTTCTCATAGAATGCAATAGACAGATATGTTTGTTTTGGTGGAAAATGAATTACCTGATAACTTTTATCAATAGCATTAGTGCTGTTCTCAACATTGATTAAACTGTTTATTTGCCAGAAAGCAGGATTGAATTGGGTGAAAATGTCGGCCATGAACCAGGGAACATATGATTTCTTTTTGTCAGACGTTTACTAGACGCCTGCATCTGTATCTGTGATGGTGAATTGAGGTTTTTGTCATTTTTCTTCCCCAGTTTTGAGCGACTGTACAGGGCCATCACATCTGTGCCCCTGCACATGGAGTCGTTCATCTGGGCACACATCAATGAACTCATCAACATCGCACCAGAGGGTCAGTCACACACATAGAAAACACACCACACACACCAAGTCTAACATTTTCTTGTTACTTTACAGACAAACTTGACCAAAACTTGATCATGAGCATGCTGTAGTTGACTGTATATTATTCTCTTTCCAGCGTGTGTGCCAGAACACATCACGGTAAGACTTTTTTCTTCTTTTTTTGTTTGCTCAACTTTTGTATATCCCTAACTGTATTCTGTATGTGTAGTTTCATTTTCATCACATTTTCAATTAATGGTATCAAACCTTTTGTCTATTCCAGTGCCCGGTGATCCAGTTGAATAGTAAGACCTCTTTGACAAATAGTATAAAGTGTGATCTGATTAAGGTTCTTTGAGGAAAAAATAAACCATTTTTTTTGCCCTTTTTACAGGTACCAACATCTGCAGAGGAGTTGACAGGTACACCCTATCTGCTATGAGCTGATTGTAAACGTGTGCAAGTAGCACCAGTGTCTGCTCTAACATTTATTTAATCTATTTTAAAAGCTCTCATCTTCAGTCTTACTTGGTCACATCTATGGACGTTCCCTGCAATTTAACCTTGGAAACATACGCTTGTGCAAAGGTGATAATTTATGTCATTTATCATATTTAAGTTTAACTATTTATGTATTTGTAATTATGCTGCATGTACTCATCATTGACCTTGATTGTGTGTCCTGGATTTAAGAATGGAGCATAATGATTCTGAATGAATGATTTTCTAGTTAGAATTTCAAATAAAATCCAAAGTAAGTAAATCACAACGTGGATTGTAAATTAACCAATGAGCCAAGTCAAAGTCAGATTTCCAGCAGAGGAGGGTGGATTTTTTTTTTTTTTTTTTTTTTTTTTTTTTTTTTTTTTTTTTACATATTTTGATTGATGTTGCAGTTATATTTTTCTCCGTTTCCAGTCGCAACTGGAGGCAGCTTCTTTTTTTTTTTGCCATGGCGTTGGGTTCCAGAGTCGGCTGAACGTTTTCCATTATTACTCGTGAGTGCAGACAGCCCATCACACATTTGGGTCATTTTCACCGAAAGACTGATCTCTCCATGACCTGACCCCAAACCAGCTGCGTGAACTAATCAAGACCTTACCGATTGTGCCGACACGTCATAAAACATCATTGTTTTTCCACTAGCGGTTTGCAATTTGCAGCGTTGCATGCCGTTGTTTGGGTCGGAGGACTCTTTCAGGGATTTGGGAGCAGGAGCTCGGCTGGTGAGTGCCAGCAAACGACGGATGCGGGGTTTTTTTTTGGAGAATGACCTGCGCTGGGGAGAGAAAGTGAGGTTATGTTAGCTAATGAGCCGCCATTTCGTAAATGAACCTATTTTGTTTTCCACAAACACCAAAGGAGCTGCACTTAGGATGATCTTATTTGTCACTAAAGATATATTCACCCAGAGGGAGATGCTAAGGAATTTATAAGCAGGATGAGGGCATTTTTAACTGCGAGGGAAACAAGGGCTCTTTCTGTACTTGCATTTTGTTTCAGTGGTCTTTAAAATTTGTCTCATGACTTGTCAGATTTCTCTCGTCATCTGACCCAACTGCGTTCTATTTTCGGCGTCCTCTCCCTCCTGCTCTCCTTTCTATTACCTTTTGTTGTCCTCGTCCTCTGCGGTTTGTCTCACACTTTTGTCTGTCCTCTAGTTCCTCCAGTTTGCCGTTATCACCGTCTTCCGTCCACTCCCTTCCCTCTCCCCCTGTCTGCTTCTCCCGTGAATGAGGCGGCAGTGACTGAGATTGAGTATGGAATTCTGCAGCCAACGCGGCGATGTTACAAAACACTGCAGCACTAACGTTCATAGCGCTGCCCTACTTTCGTCAGCACCTGTATATGCACGCGCTTAAAATGAATGGCTTGATTCATTTTAATTATGAGAAATGGGGGAGTCGCCTGCAACATGTAGGTTTCCAAATAAATCTGACTTACGGTTGTGGTGATGAAAGAATCCACAAGCTGCCCGGTTTTCACAGCAGCTGCTGTCAGTGATTTGGGGAGATTACATCACAGGGAGTTTGGAATGTTGACTGTGTTCCCACCTCCCAGGCCAAGGTAACGAATCTCATGCTCACGTGCATTTTCATGCCTAATGCAACACTTAAAGCAGCGACAAGGACCTGACCTTGAGTCAGCCTTGGTGTTGGTTCGTCCTTCATGCAGTGTGAAGCTTTTTATTCATGCACAGAAAGAGTGAATGTTCCATTAGTCACACAATTGTGACTAATGTACTTTTTTACCTCAACTCTGCATATTTTATCTCCACAAATTTAAAACAGGGACGCTTCTGTCTTCCCCCTCACGATCTATGGGAGGTTTTAGATAGAGTTGCGCAACTCCGGACTGTGCAAACCAAGCGCCCGCGGCCACTGTGACATCGCCCAGTGGTTCGTGGACCACCATTTCTGTAGGCTCAAATTGGAGATTTTGGTTGTCACCATCCTGGAGCCTGAGTTTACCAGATTTGGACGAGAGGGTGGCGCTTGGGGATATGACTGGGAACCAGTGGTGTGATGGTACGTGTATCCATAACGAACCACCACAGTACAGACGTCGGAGTTTGGTACATGCAATCTTATGATGAATACGTCTTAATGGGAAAACGTAGGTCACACATGGCAGTGCCCACACTCCAATCCAGGTGGCGGTAATGCACCTAAAACCAGTTTGTGAACCAATAGCTATTAAAACAACAGTAGAAGAAGAGCCTTGTCCGTTTTGCAATATGTAAAAACTAAAATTTTGGACTTACACTTGCTTTTCTCCCTGTTGTTTTGAACTGTTCCGAACCGTGACCCCATTACCAGTCCAGCTGGGCCAAGTACACAAGCAGTGGCTAGCTAGTTTAGTTATCTGGGCACATCCATAATTGATGTTAACTGTAAAATTAATTAGGATGATAATTTTGGCTAGCAAAATAATTACCAATAAAAAATCAGCAGCTGGCACCACCTGACCAAGTACATCAGTAAGTGATTTTACCTGTGAAATTGATAGCAATGCCAGTTTTGGCTGACCACCAGTATGGGTAGGCTAGATACGCTAGAACAAGCTAACTAGCCTGGTTAGTAAAGTGGAGACGAAACAAACAACTGAATTAAATAAACACTCTGAAAGGTTCAAAATTGTAAGCCAGAAACAGTGACGACACCCTAAATAAGTTCAAAGCTTTTTAAAAATAAACAGTGCTACACACTGCAGCGTCTCTGTCACAACTGACAGCCTAGCATGGTAGCAATGAGTCAGTCTCAAAGTAGCCACACCCTACCTTGATTTATCATCTATTTTAGCATACAAGGGCCATGATTTACAAAATGAATATAATGCTGTATTAAAGAAGATGTCAAACTGGTGACGGAGACCATAAACCCATTAGGAAAATGTTTACTGAAAAGGAAAGACGGATCATTTTCTGACAGACTTTTGAATAAACTGACTTCTTTTTTTCAGTCTCTGGAGAAAGAATGCAGGTTTAAGGCACTTCTGCGTTGGCTTCTCTTTTCAGACGGGGAGGCTTTATCCTCTATTTTCTTTTTCCTTTTTTCTTTACAAATCCTATTGAGTCAACATGATTTGCAACAAGGCTCCTACGACAAAAGGATGTGATTCAGAGTCCACATAAAATATTCAACAAACCAAGAATAATGCAAATCTCTACCTACTGCGACAAACTGCATTCCTTTTGGAATGGTCTATGAGACACAACATGAAAGATAGCAAATGGAAATAGAATTAAAACACGGAGTACAGCAAAACAAGCCTCTAAATTGACGAATTCACGGGAATATTGTACACGTGCAAATCTTGTGACAGTCGATGAAATTATTTTTTCTGTATTACAGTACACCTGTTTCATTCACCCGCTCTGGCTCTCTGCGTCCTGTCTTTCGCGGGGCAGTGTGAGTTCTTTTTATGTCTTGCAATACATCAGAAACGGAGCCATTCAAGCACACGCTCCAATTGTATGAAATTACATAACTGACCTACAGGTATACCTGGCCTTGAGAGCAGGGAAAGCGGCTGTTCTTTGCCTTTGTTTTGTCATTTGTTCAGCCAGTGGCCTCCATAAAGAGTAAACACACTTGTGTATTTCCCTTCTTTCACCCTTTTAGACCTAAAAAAAAGACATAATGGAGTGTAATGGATGGTCCAGCCACTCAATTTTCTAACTAGATGTAACCCTAAAAAAAACTTCACCGACGCCGTGAACGTGCAGAGACTAACCCGGCAAAGTTGAAAAACAACGTAACTCCAAGCCGTACAAATCTGTGTCTGCTTGTTCGTGAGCATTAATGTGATGTCATTCATCCTTTTGTTTTGATACACGCGGCTAAAAATAGACATCAAATAACCTTAATGGATGACTCCCCCCTCCTGTGACGCTGGATGCAGCTGTGTACACCACCACACACACACTCATGCGAATGTGCGCTTGTGTTTGGGCATCGCTTCCCATCGTGACGCTCTGCTGATGCTGCCAGAGATGAGGATTATGCTAAACCAAACGTGAGCTCTAATCTGGACGAGTTTCTGGCAGCTTTTATCTCGTTTCTGAGGCTTGAGCGGGAGCGGAGCTCCACGGTGACCCACATGCTTAACAGGCTTCCCAGTCATGGTTTTACTTGTGAATGAATGGGGTCCAGTCAGGAGTATTTTTAGACCTAACTAGACACTGCTGGTCTTTGTCTTCATTGATTAGCAACAATCTCGCAGTCTGGAATGCCGAGTACCATTTCGGAGCGTCTTCTCCGCTCTCCCTGCGACGCAGTGCCATTTAGCCATGGGTCAGGGAGTTATGTAAGGTGGATTTCCCAAATGATTTAAATTGATTCCCACACCGGAGATCAAGTTGCCAGGGCGAACGCTAATCGCTTGACTTTAAGTTGTTGTTTGCGCGTTTGTCATTCAAAAAATGAGTCAGAGTGCACTTTCAATCACATACAGTCAAGAGTTGATTTCCTCTAGTGGAGTCTCCCGAGGTGAAATATGAGAGCAGGGTTCATATTATTATGTCATGTCATGTATATCAGGTACAAATGGTCTGGGTAACCTACTCTTGTTATGCCGGTGACAGTCATGGTGGCAGGTGACACCTTTTCGTGTTGTGTCTTCATCCATACGTGCGTTGTGGAATTTCTTCACACTTGGCGAAAATATCCACTTGGATTTTGAGGATGAGCTCGAACCTGCTGGTCAAAGGTCACCGTGACTTCGCAAAACATTTTTTTTGGCCTATACGTCAAGATTTCACATGCCGAATGTGGCACAATCCTGGGGTCTAAAAAGGGGGTAAAATGATGCCGACATGACATTTTTATTTATAAAAGGTCAGAAGTCAGCTTCACACAAACAATCAAACGTCATTTTTTTTTCTAAATCTTTATAGAATGGATGGGAGTGCAAAAGAACTGCACAAGGTCAGAAAAATGTGTGGAAAAATAGAAAATCACGGAAATCTTTTTCGAGGGAGAATAAATGTGTGGTGCGTCACTGTCCATTCTTAGTGTGAAGAATAGTTCTCTACAAATAAGTGTTGTTTTAGGCTAAATGTGGGCAGCAAGTATGACCGAAAAGTCCATAAAACTCCTTCAGACACAATGTGAATAATGTGAGAGCAGACGACCGCATCACGGTGGTTCCCTGGTTGAAAGTGACGTTTCTAGGCTTGCTCCTGTGCTCTGCCCCACAATTAAACTTCCTCGGAGATAATTGAATCAGTTTAATTGACCCCCGTCCTCACCCCCCGTTCCCTCCACCCTCCGGGGGTGGACACGGTGACTTATTCGCCGTAAACGTAAAAGGATCTTTATGTTTCCCCTTCGCCTAGTCTCATTCCCCCTCAGACCGGAGAGAGACGACGCTGGCGGTGACATCATCCTTGTTGCCGCGGTGTTTAGCGACGCCCTCTTGAAGCATTTCCAGTAGAGGGCGAAGGAGGGGGCGGGCGAGGAAGCCAGACACGGGTTCACCTCCTCCGGTGGCATTGTTATCTGTCACTCTTTCAACAGCTGCTGATCCTGTTAGTCAGAGTGTGATGTTGAGCTGTGTCATCGGAGCCCAGTTGAGTTCCGGGTCTGTGGTTGAGGTGATTATTGAAACGAGGCATTTGCATGTGTGTGTGTTTGTGTGTGTGTGTGTGTGTGTGTGTGTCGAACTCGACAAAACTCCCATGAGGGTAGAAACGAGAGACATTCTTTTAATCCCTCTCGCGCTGCCGAATTCTCTGTTTACGCTACGGCCGTCCACTCATCCACACGCCCATCCCCTCCAAGGTTTCCTTGGAAATGGGAGCTGACTTTAGTGGCACACTCCTGCTGTTCTGAGTGTTATCAGAAATCCAAGCTTGAGGGTTGACTGTAAAATCTGGTGCAGACACAGGTGTGGATACGACTGCTAACACAAACCAGGGGGACTAGTTCCCTTTCCAGGGCTGAAAGACTGTGGATTTTACAATAACTGCACATGTTTTGAATATCAGTGGATCGGTACAACAGCTCTTCGCTTCGCATGGGAGTTCATCACAAAAATTATTTTTAATTTAACAGCATAAGTTGACGCAAATTCCACTAGATATTATATTGGAGATGATTTTATGATTTTATTTTTTAAATGTTCATATATAGTAAACAGCAATGCTCTAATCTGACCATGTTTTTCACTAACGAGTAATCTGAAGCGTTAAAAGAGACATGTAATGATTCATTTTGCTGTGGAATAAAAATGAGTGATGGGAAGCTGAGACATTTTGTGTGAGAAGCAAAGTAAGAAGTGGACCTCCTGTAAATTTCCATTGGATTTTAGTCTTGGACAGTTCAGCAGAATGTGTTTTATTATCCTCCCTGAGCTCAGCAGTATGAGGAGGATTACTAATTGCAATATTTTTTGAAAGCTATTGACATTTTGAGGGAAAGAAAGAACCATTCAAAAGCTCTGAATGGCGATGCCAGTGAGTAAAAGGTGGTGTAATTGATTCTCTGGCTCCATATTCGGGTTATAACTTCGGGCAGAGTCTTAGCCACTGTTTTTCTTTGGAAAATAAAAAGGGATATCTGAGAAGGACCTTTTATTTGAAGTCATATGCCAGGCATTAACTTTATTACACGTTTGATTTTCCTGTAAAGGTTTTGTGAAGTAAGAAGGTCTAAAGCCCCCCCCCCCCACACACACACACACACACCCCCCACCTGCCCCCACGGTCCAGTCTTCAATAACATGCCACAGTAATGGATGGAATAGGCATTTGCTGAATTAAAAGCATTCAAAATGTCTGAAGTTTTTTTTTTTCATGTAAGTATAGATGTAAGTAAATGGAATTCACGGCTATTGACATTTGAGCAGCTAATTTTGCTGCAATCCGCTGATTTGAGCTGGAACCCTGGTTGTCTAACCCTGGGATTAGATTGCCAGTCTGTGGTTCCTGTTTTCTAATTTTACATCAGGAACAAAACAAAAAAAAGATAAAAAGATGAGGAGTTTCCTGACTGTGTCCTCGGGGATCAAACCCTGGTTGCTAAGAGACTAATGGAAAGTCAGGGGCTAAAGGAATGGCAGGAGTGAGTCACTGACCTAGGAGAAGTGTGAGTGAGAGAGAAAATTAGACAAGGAAGTGATGCACAATGATGTACGGCTACGTTGGAGGGAAATTAATAACCAGCATCATTACTCATACTTTCATTTCACCAGAATCAACTGTTTGCCCGCGCGCTCACATTGATCCTGTCAGGGTGGCGGCTTGAGCGACACAATCTCATTGATCGCAGCTCTGCGGAGGAATTACATTTCGGGACGCAACTCAGAGTTATGGATGTTCATCCTATAATTAGATGCCGCGGAAAAATCGCCACGAAAAAGCCGGTGACAGAGCTGCGGCATTAACAGTTGTTGTCATCATTAACTTAGCAACAACGGCGCCAGAGCTTCAGTTTGCGCTGATCTCTGGCCCCGACGTCTACGTGACGCTAAAACCATGGCTAAAATATGATTTCTCAAAAAAGCAATCTGAGAAAATGAGGAGATTCAACTTCGGATCAACTCAAGACTATGGAAGTCACCGAATCTCCGTCGACCTTCTAAAGACGTCATTTAACGAGTCGGAAAAATCACATCTTCATGACAGGTTCTTTCTCTTTTTTATCTGCGCCGCATCTTTTTTTTTTTTTTCTGCTGCCACGTTTATGGCCTCCGTTCACGTTTTGTAAATATAAGTTTCCCCCATTCAGAAGCTGGCGTACACACTGACATTAACCCTCGTGGTATTAGGTAACACTGTGGGCGGGTGAAGGATGTGTGTTCCTGTTGGGTTTAGCATGATTAATTTACACTCTGGTCTTTCCTTGACATTTCCAAGGAAAGAAGGTGTTTGCATGCAACAGCCATTCATGTGTCCTTCTTCCGAAACATCACACATGCTCGAAAAAAACCTCCTGCAATGACACAAGGGAGAAAAAAATCAATAGATAATGAATGTAACAGCTATGATGATAACATAATTGATAAAGATAATTATTGCGCACGCAATCAGAGAAGAATCGCAGAGCCTCACTGATTGTTGCAGACAGGAAGGAGATGAGTAACTGGTCAGGATTTCCTCACTTGCCAAAGGACACATGAAGAAGAATGCTTCGTTACGCAACCAAGCTTGAACTCATATCTCATGGAATCAAAAAGGAGTCCCGGCTGGTTATAAAAGGAGACCTGATGCTGCTGCCAGTGCCGAGCCGCTTTCCACAGGCTCATGAAAACACAATAAGGTCCCTGACAGACTGGCCTGGCTACACGGGCGATTCCAGGCCTGCTCCTCCGCCGCCGTCCAGCCACCATTCAACCAACCCTTCCCCTTCTTCGCAAACAAGAGACGCCTGTAAAGACAATCTTGAGTTGTTTGAATCATGGTCTGCCTCCCTCCACATGTGCCTCTAAAGATTTCAGCCCTTAAGGGAGAAGTAATTAACCGCGGACATACAAAAAGACTGAAATGTAAATAGCTTCGAAAACCTGTGCTCCATCAGCAACTGAAATTTGGGGAGGGGGGGCTTTATGTGTGAATGAATTCCAAGATTATCCCGCGACTGAATGGACAACAAGCATTCCCTTGTGTGTCGTAATGACCAGGAAACTGAACGCCACTGGGCGCTGATGGCTTTGCAAGTCTCGCATGACTTGATTTAGCATCAGTGAGACAACCAGCACACTCGTAACTCTGGAAAAATCATCACCTGAATCAGAGTAATAAGGAACCGCGGGGATCATTCAGCCCAGCAGCCTAACAGGCTGACCCTTGTCTGCTGGTCTGCTGGTCTGCTGGTCTGCGGCTCTGCGCACAGCCAAAGTGATTCATTTGCCTTCCAGGTGCCACTGGAGCACTATCAATTTTGCATACTGTTTTAATAACCGACTATAATCACACAATGTGTTGCTGGTGGTGTCAAATGGCTCCGAAGCAGCTGCTCCCACAGCCAGACGGGTGGGGGGTAGCAGGGCGCCGCTCCTCTTCTGCTGAACTTCCATCAAACTGCACTTCAGGGAAAGTTCAAAAATATTTCTTTCTTTCTTTTTTTTTCTTTCTAAGAATAAAAAAAAAATGTTTTCATTATTAATGACCTTAACTCTTGCACACTTTTCTCTCTCTCCTGATACTGGATTGTTCATCTTCGCACCAAGAATTTAAAGGCGCTGTTGCACCCTACGGTTGTTCGGTTCATGTACACCAAGGGATATTTTGAGTAGAAACACTGGCAATGTATCATGCAGTGCCCCGATCACATTTTCTTGTAGGTTTTGGGGGGTGCTCGACGTTGTATCCTGCCCCACTGTATCTCCAGATATCCGTCTGGTGTTCTGCTTTATGATTTCTGCCGTCCTTCCCCTTTTACACCCAGCCGTTCCTTCCTTGTTCTATTTTTACTTCAGGTTTACACTCCATTTCTATCCGGCGGCAAGTAAATGCACCATTAAGGAATTAGTGGTGTGCAATCACAGGATGTGACCTCAGCCAGCAGTGAACAGCTGTCGACGTGTCAGCCTCTGATCCCGCGTGAAACCCCCCGGCCCCCCGCATCACCACGCCACCCCCCCACATCCCCCACCCACCCCTTCCACCATGGGTGATGACACAAATAGGAAGAGGGAAGGAAACAAGTCATTCATATGTCAGACACTGACCTGCGCCCACATATCCATAACTGCCACCGCTGAGTTCAAGCCTGTCTGGCTCTCACAGACACGTAGGTGTCTCCTGGGAATACATTTTCACCATAAAGGGGTGATGAAGTGTTTAAGGCTGACTGCTATTTGTTTAGCAGGAGTTGTAAAACTACTTGATGCAGCTGCACAATAAGCAGCGGGCCAAGCTCCGATTCACACGCGCACACGTGGCGTGAGCTAACCATGCTGGCTTTTCAACAGATCCCCGCTCAACTGCGGAGAGGAAGCAGAGCGGGTCGCGGGGAGTCATAAAGACTAATTTGAAAATGAACACCATCAGTGTCAGTTGCAGGTGCAAACATGACATCCCCCTCCTGAAAACGCGAAAACCCTCCAAATGATCTGAGCAGTTTGGATCTGTGTGAAAATGAAGGCAACATCAGATTTCTTTCATGCACAACCCGCATCTTCAGCGTTATTCTCATTGTTGAATGCTGCCACTTGTAGCTACTTGCTTCCCCTTGCCTGTGCTGACCTGCCCAGCTTGACTGATTCATGAATCCTCAGGGGTGTGGGTATGTGGGGGAGTGGGGGGAGGGGGGCTCTGGTTTGCAGATGTATTAGTCACCATGTTCTCAGTGATAGAGGATCAGCTCCTCACAGCTGGATGAGGATTTATGCTTGCTGGCAAAAAAATTCTCTCTGCAAAGAAAGTTTCTTTTTTTTTTGTATCAGTAGCTGAGCCCTTATGCATCTTATGTAACAGCTGTTTGCATCCCAGTCTTCTCCATGCAGAAGTGATAATTTGTGTCACCTTCTTACCTGCCTGTCTGGCGCGAAGACGCCGCTATTTTTGTTGCTCTCTCAAGGGGAACAAACTTGGCGGGTGCTCAGACTTTTACTGGAGAAAATTGCGGCCGTGATTGACAGCCGCCTCTATTTGCTGCCGAAACGGCCTCCATTAAGCGTGTATAAGTGGTTTTATTTTGCTTGCAGAACGCAGCCAGGCGCAAGTAATGAAATTACAAGGTGCCCAAAGTTGCGCGAGACTTATCGCTATTTCTGCGCATGGCTCTCTGGTTGCTATAGCTGACGTTCACACACAGTCTCTGCAGCGTTCTCATTTATTACGGCACATTAAGGACAGGCCAACGACTGGAGATGAAATGGAGAGCAAGAAGAGAAAAAAAAAAATCTCTCAGATTGTCTGGTTTGTGTTAAACTGTTGCGTAACCGCGACAGAGGAATGGAAAAAGGATCAATCGTTGAGCTGCGGCAAACACCTGCAGATACAGCTCGGTACACTTAATCCATGTGTAAATTTTGTATTGATTAGTACATGTAGGCCGTTTTTGTATGTGTATGTGACATTGAGAGCTGTGCGTGCGTGCGTGTGTGTGCGTGTGTGTGTGCCGCAGCATGGATTTGCCAGGCACTTCCATCCCTCTGCACTTCCCCTGAATAATGAATTGCTAAAACAAAAATAGCTGAAGCTACAGAGTCTTAAGAACATGGCAGGTTTTGGATGCATGGATGTCTAAAGAAGGTAATAATCTTTTACAAAGAGCAATCATATCTGTATTTTTAGGACAGACGGGACCCGACCATTGACGATAAAACAAATTCTCAGCAGCTAAACATGCTGAGATGCAGGGAATTAACACATAGTTTTGTATGACAAGGTCTTTTTGTATGTTTTTCCTTTTTATTTTCATTCTTCCTGGAGAGGGGTTTGGTGTAATGAGTTTGATCAAAGCACAGCCTGAACAAAAAGCCTTCTCACAAGGTCAAAAATAAACCCTTGTGGGACAAATAACTGTTATTTCTGAACTAGATGAAAGAAGCGACTGTCTAAAAAGCAATGTTAACGCCAGAAAATAATGTCAACATTGGACGATTCCGCCAGACCTATGCAGAGCGTCTTTATTTCTGCGGATTTGGTCGTAATTTTTCACCCCAAGTTCAACAAACAGTCAAGACAATTGTCAAGACAATGAAGGCATGAGTTAGAGAGTGATGCTTTACACTTCTCGGCCTCGAGAAAGCAGCTGGAAGGATCCCATATGTCGGATTTTCGAGTCGGAAAGTTGGACAAATCTTACCGACACTGACTTCAGTATTGAAGATGGCTGCTGTTCGCCTCAACAGTGAATGATAATATAAGCAGTCACGGTAGTAAGTAGTTTTTGGGCGACATTGAACAGCACTGCCCTGCTTCTGTCTGTGGATTTGTTGCTACAGTGTCTGTGCCGGTTTTGCTAACAGTGGCTAACATGGCTACAACTGCAGCTAGAGCCCGCTCAGTGACCTGATACACGGGGTCATAAACTAATGATTTAGCATTATTTGTAGGTTCTACCACAAACTAGCCCGTATGAGCAACAATAGTCATGATCCCTTGTTGCACCGGAAGATTATAAAGTTGACTAGTGTTAACTAGCCTGAGATGAACCAGGAGGATATGAACTGTGATGTTTTCTGCTCCAGATAAGTCTGGCTAACCTGGAGGCTGCAGCCACCTGTGCTTGTCACCATTAAAGGTCACCTGGATTCCTTAATCGTCTTCCTATTTAGCCGGAATCCCCGCTTTGATCTCCATGTAAGGCCAGCTATTTCACACGGAAGCGTCCCTGGACTTTTTCAACAGGCAGACAAAATCTGTGTTCCGTCACAACGCTTTCCACTCCTGTTCCCAATAAAGCAGGCAGCGAGGTATAATCCAGTGTTGAAAAATGGAAATTACCCTCAGCTATTATCCAGGTGGCTTTTATCCCTCCGACTCCCCCGTGACTCTGCGCTCGCCTCTCATGTGCCCAGTCAGGGACTAAAGATAAACCAGAGCCACATGGCCGCAGAGGACAGACCAACTTGACCCGAGCTGGCGAGGTTAAGAGGCGCTGCGGCGGCGGCTCTATTGTGCAGCGGCCAACAAAGTGGCCAACCCGGGCCAGAGTTGATGCGCTACTTCCTCGCATTATAGCGTGAATGTATGTCAACTTTATTTGGGGCTGATCCCGAAACGCACCTCTCTTTCCTTCTTATTTAAACCTCTCGGGTCATGACAGTCTCTCTGTTTATTCGCAGCTGCGAGAGCTCCAGATTTACTGTGTATCTGGAGATCAGGACAAAAGAAACAAAGAAAAGAGAGATGGATGGAGTGTGTCCATTCGCAGTTGTCTGGTGAGGTTCCCATGCATGTAATCTTGTTTCCATATCCTGTGATTACGGAATTGGACCTGCAAGGCATCAGTGTCAGATCAAATAAAGTACACAAACCTTTATTTGTTTTCTAGAAAAAAAAAAAAAGCGCCAGGGCTTTATTTGACTCCGGACAACACCTCCAGATGATTACTTAGGAGCTCAAGTCGAACAGAGGTTAAAAGTTGACATTATTCATGAATACGCGTTAGGGAGGAACGCGCGCATCTACATCTGCCGGCAGTGGCTGATTTCGGGTGACGAGGCGTTGACGTGATGTGTATGAAGTCAGCTCACCGCGGGGGAGGGAAGCACGGTTGTTATTGTCTGCGCTTCAGTGCTTGGATATATGCAAGCGAGGCTGCAGTCAGCTCCAAACTCGTTCATGGTCACGTGACGCCCGAGCGTCATGCGTGACTTAAGTTTTCCACCATGAGCCTCCAGTGACCTTTTTTTCCCATCAGAAAGGGACGGTGCCACTTGTGGAGTTTCGGTCCCGTTTATAGTTACCTGGATAATGAGCCCACGTCTTGATATTGTAAGCTCTGAAGCAGAAATGAAAAAAAAGAAAAAGAAATTCAATGATCCCACGTCTTGATATTATAAGCTCTGACGCAGAGAGAGAGAGAAAAAAAAATAATAAAAAAAATTCAATCCAGCACAAATGTAATTTCTTTGGAGCCGTGTTTGGCACAGCGAGAGTAATAAATGAAAAACAGTGAGTTTATCATTTACTCAGCGAAGGCGGTTACACTCCTGCAGGAATAACATTCTTCTCACGCCGCAGTTGTTGTGCATTCCTCTGCACTTGCCGGTCAATCATATCCGCGGTGAAACACGGCGACAAAACCTGCGAGTCGAACGAGATTTTGGGGTCGAAGGTGGGCCGGCGGCGCTTGATTCATTTCCGCCGTATCACTTCCCCGCTTTGAATGACACACTCGCTCGCCCGTGCCAGCCCACCATCCAAGTCCAGCAGCTGTCATCAGCGGGCCGGAGATGGAGGCTGGAGCGCCTCGCTTTAAAAATCCATCACCGTCATCCAATATCATAAAACAGTCAGTTGAATGAAATCAGTGAGCCGGTGGTGCGTTTTGTTTTTTGTTTTTTTTTCTTTACGGCAGCCATTTTGACATGAATTGGGGGCGGGGGCGAACAGGTGTTGCTCATGACACCAGTGGAGGTTCTGTTCTTTTATGGTGCACCACCGCCTCAATCAATGGGATTAGCAACATCTGTGCCCCCGTGCCCCGCCCCCACGCCGTTTCGCGTCAGAATTGCTGCTGTGAAAAAGGTCAATCAGGACACATGAGCCTGACTGGGTGGCAAAAAAAGGAATAGAAACCACAGGGGAGACGTCTATATTGTACCAATATGGTAGTGAGTCCAAACGCTGTAAGCAAAGGCCTTTTTTTTTTTTTTCCTCACTGAGTATATTTAAACATATCAAAGTGGAGAAAGCGCCTGTGTGAGCGATAAAACTACAGATGGCTGCATTCGAATTCGAAGCCCCGTTTTCGGAGTCGCGGCGCTGTCTGCCGGCTTGCCGTCGCACTGTCGCTGCGCAATCCGAATGACGCCACGATGAGTAAAGCCCGCCCACCGATGCCGTTTCCCTGCTGCTAACGTCAATGCCCGTGTTTTGTGATCCGAGGTTTTCAAAAAAAAATGTAAACGTGTTTTGACCCGCACCTTTTGGGTGAGTCAGCGGTCAGCTTTCAAGTGCTTTGCTGACTTGGGTTCGCAAAAAATATATGACTAAAACTGTAATTTCAGTCGGTTTACATTGGATGCCATGAGTGGTCCTCGCTCGTCACCACGGCTACGTCCTGCTCTGATGCACACTGTAAACAGCAGTAACTTCTCTAGGGCAGGATGGACTCCGCATTCCTATTTGGGTGATATACTGCAGTTTTCCCAAAGGACGCTGCCTTCTGTACAATTAACGATAGAAAAAGAAACACACGGTACATAATTGACATAATTGGGCTGCCAAGTAGCAGTGAAAATTTTGATCTATTATGGGAGTGGGATTAGGAGACAACACTGTCTCTGTATTTGCAGGATTTTAATGGCTACAACATAATCTGATGAAGTCAGTGGGTTTTGTCAGTGGATTACGATCCTATTAGTGAAGTGAATTATTTAAGCTTAGTCTTACCGTTCTTGCGGCATTCATCATTTAAAGTGTTTTGCTGTGGATTAGCCCACCTGCCTTTCCCCCCCCCCTCTCCTCCTTGCATCTCCAGGATTCACTGTTTCTGCCTTGTTTGTCTGAGGTGCTTCCTTCCCCTGCGCCTTCCTCTCCGTTGGCTTAATTAGGTCATCGACCTGCGCTCGGAAAAAACAAAACAAAACAACTATGAAAATATTCTCTTAATAAGTGTTAGAGGTCAGAATAAGCATCATTATGAAAACATGAGCCAAAAGGGCAAGATCCTCTTCTGCCATTACAGCGGCTTCAGTGTCATTGAACCTCGTGAGGTGAATTGAAACATGGAAGAGAAAATGCCCGTCTCACGTTGGGGGGGTTTAAATTGGACGTATGGACTAGATTGCCCTTGCAGAAGGTTACGTTGATTGTGCGGTTGCGCAGGGCAGAATAAATTGATGCGCAGTGTTGATTAAACCCATCACATTATGAGGAGGACCATCTGGAGAGCAGAGGCGGTTTTTCTCTTGACCTTCTCCCGGGAGAGAAAACTTCGATTCTTTGAATCGAAGGCCCAGAAACAGCAGCGACAATCTGGCAGAGGCGCTCGCGAGCCAGTCACGAGTCTTTCGAGGTCAAGTCTTCAAGGGAGATTTCCCCAGTGGAAAGATGATCCTGGAGAAAATCAAGGCCGGATATGCAGCGGAATGGTGCAAATTTTTGAAATTGATACAATATGATCGCGGAAAACGGAGGGAAGCGGCTCTGGTGTTGCCTGTTGCTCAAAATCTGCAACACTGGGCTTGTTGTCCTCCCCGGGGCCGCGCCCCCGTTTTCTGAACGCCAATCACAGTTCCCTGTCGCTGTAAGCCAGAACAGCCTGTCCAAAGTACATGAAGGCAAACTAGTTAAAGGGTGTCACGCGCATCTGAGCGCAGAGGCAAGCACGGCCGCCCGCACCTGAACACAAACTGCCATTTCAACACCGCATCGACGTCTGAAGGCAAACAGACGGACATCAAATGTGATTTTAAATGTCGGCTTGCTGCACGGTAATTTGTCCCCAGCTGACAGTGGGTGGCTGACGCGAGGCCAGGACATGTTTGCTGATCCCCCATCGATGCTAATGCGAACCTTATGAAGCGGCTGACCTCTCTGCATTAGGTGCCTGCAAAGTCTGATGCGATTGATGCGGCGTCCTTCATGGTCGCATGTTCCTTTGTTTGGTCCTGGTAGAATGCTGTTATCCCAAAATTTCAGGGACAAGTGGCACAGCAGCTGGAGATTTTCTTGTCAGTGGTGTTACTGCAGTAGCTCACAGTCATCAGTTCATCAAACCCACTGCATGTTTGCTACAGACCATAATGCAACAGCCCTTATGCGCACTGAGTGGGACCGCCGAAATATTAGAGATGCCGCTCGGTCTAACCCAGCACAGTTCAACAGCATCACAAATTACAGTCCCGACAACAATCATTACAAATATATCAACACCTCTCTCAGGCAGATTGATTCAAAAAAATCGACATAAAACTCCTCCTGATGGGGGAGTTTATTGCAGGTGGGCTGCATTATGTTCCATCGTAAACATGCAGTGGTTTTAATATGTCTGCATGGTGCACCCGCATAAGGTTATGCATGATAATAAGGGAGTGTATGACATTCGCTGTCTAGTCAGAGTCAAGTCAGGAGCTCGTGTCTCAAATTGGAGTCTGCTATATCTGCTGCATCTCGCCTCTGCAGGAGACAATGTGGCAAAAATCATGGTTCAGGGTGTTGCTGTGGTCTCAGAAAAAAAAGAAAATGCTGCTGCGTTATGTAACTGATGGTTTGATGATGTCTGAGCGCAACCTGTCAATCTTTACTGCTCAAAAAGCGCAGCTATACAGTTCTTCGACATCCGCACTGCCAAGCTGACCGTGGGGTACTAGGTTTTCAGCTTTAATGTGGCGTCTGCATGTTAATGCTCCACTGTGTGGGTGCAGAACATGTGCCTGGTGGGTTTTTAGAGTCATTTCACTGTAAACGGCTGCCTGTTTTTGTTTTTGTTTTTTTTTTATTTTTTATTGTGCAATAAAGACATTGCAAAACAAGTGAAGCCTAGGACAAGGACCCATAAACGGCTGAAAGTTATGCAAGGCAACACAAAGACAAGCCAGAAAAGGGCACAAGTAGAACTGCGGAATGTAACATCTTCAAACTGGCACATGTACATCTACCAGGAATGCAGTCAGGTTGGGTGATTAAAAAATAGATGAAATTGCTTGAAGGTCTTAAATTTGCAGATACATGCAGATGTATTAGGCTGACAAGTTCAGCTCCATAAGGTACTTGCTGACCTCTCGTTGAGTTCTCTTCTCCATTTATCATTTATGCAGTGTGTGCGCGCGCGTGTGTGTGTGCGTGTGTGTGTGTGTGTGTGGGTGTGTGTGTGTGTGTGCGCGCGTGTGTGTGTGTGTTTGGCTCACATCTGCGTCCTGACAGTCCAGCTGCATCTGCCCGAATCTCTTGTAAAAGTTGGTCATGTTTCAAGAATGAATGGAGGAGTGTTTTATCCATCCTCTCACACTCATGTCACATCGCTTGCACAGGCAGACGCGCAGACACAAACACGATGACAAACCCTCTGCCAGCGAATTTGTAAACGCATCAGATAAAGTTTAGAGAGGAATGGTCTGATTTGAGTTATATTTCAACTGGAATGGCATTTGGAGAGTGCAGAGCTCCGCCGAGGCCAGTAGATCAGCGGTCTCCCAATCTCGATTTGCACTGACCGAGTTAAGATCAGCCCCTATCTGAACGGACATGTATCCTGCATATTCCACGAGATGCTAATCTTTAGCGGGTCGGCACTAATTCCGACGCATTAACTGCCAATTTGCATGTAAAAAAGCCCAAACTCACAACGTCGCAGGAGGTGAAGCAAAAATCCCGCAGCAGCTCCTCGGTGGAGGTGAGTACGAAGCATGTCAGCAATACTCGAGAAAGTGTATCCATGTGTGTTAAATCTCGCCTGATGCAATCTGAGTGATCCATATAATAAAGATCGCGCCGCGGACGGCTGCCTCGGTGACTACTTGTAGAATTTTTATATATATATATATATATATAAGTTATGTATGCTGTTTTATTTTTTATATTAGGTTTCTTTTGTGTTTTTTTTTTGCCACTTTTTTACTGTTGCGCCTTCTGTTTACATAGTAGACTTGTAGAATTGCATGTATTTTATATTAGGTACATGCTGTATTATTTTCTTTGCTACTCTTTGTCACGTTCACTTTACTTGCTTTTTGTCCTCTCGTCAGTGAGTTATTTAAATGTACGTACAGAGAACTGGGGAAATTCCCCTGTTTGGCGTGCACAAACTTGGCCAACAAAGCTGATTCGGATTCTGATTCTGATCACTGCAGAGCTACATGCTGGTGATGGAAAAGC
This sequence comes from Dactylopterus volitans, assembly GCA_901007715.1. NCBI lineage: Eukaryota > Metazoa > Chordata > Actinopteri > Syngnathiformes > Dactylopteridae > Dactylopterus > Dactylopterus volitans. The sequence continues at coordinate 28,408 of CAAKHG010045258.1, forward strand.
CGACAAGCGGTTAGGCTGCCCAGGAGACAAGCGCGCCATGCGCAAAACGCTCCACAATAGTGGTGCCGCTGAAGCCCGGCGCTCCATGCGGCGCAACGTCCTTAGAGCCCCCCCCCCTGGGTCCTTCGACCCGGAGCGTGTTTTCCACCCGCGGCAGACTGAGGAAAACATGGAAGCATGTACCTGTGAATTGACAGGTGGTACATTTACGAGGGTGCGAGAAGCGCCATCTCTTCATGGCGACAGCATGCGGCGGAGTGAGTACAGACGGGAGAGACTCTGACATGGGGCCAGTGTGCGAGGGCGAGCATCCACGTAACCGCACGCTTTGTCATTGGCTGCGACTGAGCGGGAGGCGTAAGAGGTTCACCTACGGAGGGACGCAACCATCATCTCTTCCATGGAGGTTGTGCTGTCTCCAGCGTTGCTTCGGTTGGTCCGCCTGAGCACCAGCACGATTACACAACCACATTTTTATGAAAGCTAGCGGACGAACATAACATCCATTAAACCCATTAAAACTTGGAGCGGGTCTTTCTAACGGAGTAGAAAAACTTTTCTTGGTGTTTTCATTGGCCCAGTCCCTCTCCACACTGAGGGATTTAGGGGGCAGGGTGGGATTCACTGAGCCAGTGAGGGCAGCCGGGGGAGATGGGAGATATTTCTTTTGTGAACCTGCCAAGGCTGAATTAATAAAGCCTAAGCCTGCACAAACAGAAGAGGAGGTGCCACTGAATTCAGCATGCTAGCGTTCCGCAGGGCTCCCAAGTTCGCAGATATCAAGATCGCGACGCAAATGTTTGCCGCCGCCGCGCTTATTTACGCATCAAAAGCACATCTGATACAGGCACGGAACTGGAATGTTTCACAACGCTCAGGAATTCCTCGGATTGTGCGAAATCAGATGCGTGAACGGCGATAGCCGTAAATGAGGTGGATGTTGAAGAAACGGCGCTGCGCGCAGAGGGCAGACTTGGTGAAGAAAGAGAGTAGTCACACACTTAGGGGTGCAAAAAAAAAAAAAAAATGAAAAAAAAAACACCCTGCACACTGGCAAGAGTAAACTTTTGTTAATGTGGCAGTCAGTCAATATGTCACTCAACCGCCCAACCCCATCTCAAGGGGGAACCCCCCCTAAGTGTTTCATTCATTTCTGGGGTCCCTCACACAGGGGTAAGAGTATGAGAAAGAGTGGTTGTTTGTGGTGAATGAGGTTAAAAAAAAACCCAAAACAACAAGCTGACAACAACACCAGCAACAGCGGAAAATTTTTTTTTTTTAAGGCCTGTGCGACACTCAGTGACACTCAGAGGAACTGATATCACTCGTGCTCTGGCCAAATCTCGGGGGACTGGTTGCGTCTTCTCACATTTTTCCTTTAAATATGACTGTCAACAGGTGGAAACAGGCAGCCTCGCTTCATCCAAGAGCGACAAAACATTTTCGGTCTGCACACATGTCAAGCTGTGATTATATTAAACTATATTTATACTGTATTATACTGCTACGTCTCGCATTTGCCAAACTAAAACAACAGCCTGCTGGTTCTGGCTTTAGATTGCACGGACAGATGTGCATAGCAGATAGACGTGCATCATCTCAGAATGTCTTCCAAAACGTCTCGCTGTCCCTTTAAGAGTCTAATCAGAAACTGAATCAAACTGTTTAAAAAAAAAATAACAAAAAAAAAATGAAAAGAAAAGGGGAAAATGCAAACAAGGCTTCAGGGCTATTTTTAATTTAATCTTTACAGCATGAAGCTGCTGAACAAAGAAGAAAAGGAAAACAAAAAAAAAAAAACAGAGGAAGAGTGTTTCTTCAAAGCCTGGCAGATAAGACATGGATTCCATATGTACAGCGTAAAACAGCTGTAAATGCAGATAATGGCGCTCGCTGTCACCCTACGCTGGGTGACAACTTTTCACTTGGCAGGAGAGTTAGATAAAAGACATGTCACAGTGAAGGAAAACCTAAAACAAAGCTCCATATTTGGGGCGGCTGAGCGCCAGGAAATGCGCCCCATCAACTTTCCCGAGCTCGACTGTCGGCCAAATTTCAAAAACAGTGACAGATGCAGTGATACGGCGCTCGCAGATGACAAGGGAGGAAGGAAACTCGCACAAAAGGGATCGGTAAGAGAATCCAGCTCGGGAGGAGATGGGGTTGGCGGGGGGGCAGGCGTAGGGGGGGGGGGGGGACTCCGTCGTACGGCATTAAAAGATGAGCATGAAAACAAAAATACAAGCGCGGGTCGCCAAGACAAAGGGGCAGTCGGAGGAGAGCAGGACGGAGAGGAAACAGGCCTCGCGAGATGATAGATGACAATTCCTTCTGGGAAAAAAACACACACACACACATACATACAAAAAACAAAACAAAACAAAAAAAAAACAGTGTCTGTCAAAACAGATGGCAGCTGGTAAAGAAGATTAGGTGCTGTTACTGAGCCCGACACCACTTCAGACTGATCAACCCCCTCATACAAACACAGACAAACACACACACACACTCACACACACACCGGCCTCACAGAACTCCAACTGTTTCCTCTAATCCCACCCTGACAACCCCGACAACACTCGACCCCGTGTCACACTCAATTGCTCTTCTTTTCAGAAGGCCGGACAGCTGGGCTCCGCGCTGCCTCACCGTCTCCGGAATCCCAACCCAGCCTAGTTTTGGCTAGTTGGCAAAAACTTTTTGTGAAGCAGTTGTAGAGGCCGACGGGCGAATGCAGACACGCACCAGCAGTCGGGTTTATGAAGCGGTTCCCCTTTAGGTAAAAGCAAAAAAAACAAACCGATCCATGCAGGCAGGAAAAATGAGGGTGCAACCGTGTATGACAGGTCAAAGGCGAACCAGAAAGCGCGTCTGCTCATCTGCGGCATTTTGCCTAAACCCAAATAATCGTTATCTCGTGCGGCGCGACCCGTCCAGACATCTTCCGCTGTCACGCTGCCACGTCTCGGTGCCTGGCGAGCCAGTACGACGCTATGATTAGCGGCGCAAACGAGGGGGGCTAAAAATAAGACCCCCGAGCTGTGAAATAGTTGGAATTCACCATAATGGATGGATACAATGTTCCGGTTTGTTGGGAGGAATTAATCGGCATATTTTGGGGTAGTGTGCATATTTTTCTCTCTCGCAAAAAGGGAGATGAAAAGATTGATGGCGCGTCCTTATCTTGCTTAGATTAGCATAAAGAATGCACGGCGTAGCTTCCTGGAGATAAAGCTTTTTGACAATAAACAGATTGTCGTCTGGCTAGCAGCTACGCGCACTGAGAAAGTGAGCATGTAAAACTAGAGCACCAACATGTCTTGGAAAACCCCGGTAACACAATTAAATTAGCACACTGTAAATGTGCTGTTCCGCAGGGCAAAGCTACAGTATAATGTGAATGTTCTTGATTTGAATTTTTTATTTATTTTTTTACTTTTTTTGGAGTTTGATCCTACCCGCTCATTAATAACATATTTTTTTAAACATTTAATGTTAATTCTTGTACAGTGTGAGCAAAGTTAACCCCCCCCAAAAAAAAAACAGAGTCAAATTCCTTGTTTTTGTGCACAAAATGCCAATAAAGCCAATAAAGCTGATTCTAATTCTGATAAGAAAATTGCTCCCTGATTGAGTTTAGAGTCATTCAGCAGCCAATCAGGTCACGCTTTCCTCATTAAAGTCAGTGATTAATACAAAAAAGAAAAAAAAAAGAAGAAAAACTATTCCCATTGAAGCCAGCAGGTTCCCCCCTTGCCAGCAGTCTTTATGCTAAGCTAAGCTAACTGCCCAACTATGGCCTCATATTTAGCATAAGAGGTGAGTGGTATCAATTCTCTCGTCTAACTTTCTGTAAATCAAGTTCAAGCGCATTTCCCAGAATGTCCAGCTACTCCCTCTAGCAGCGTCGCGCTAACGAGCGTTGCTGTTGTTAACCAGTGGGAGCTAATGCGCGACCCTGGGAGCTAACGCACGTGGCCGTTTATCACGCACACGCAGGCGCACACACTCAAAGAGACAAATCCAGAGACAACACATCTTCACTTCATCAGTTGATTGGTTTATTTATCATTAGCAATGACACCAAATGTATTCTACTGTTTTTCACTTGCTATCAGAGGAGATGCATTTTGAATTGTAAACAGTGAAAATGATAAAATGCATTTCAGAGAACTCCTTACAAGCAGTGTATGACCAGGGAAAAGAGCAGACCGGACCTGCTCTTGCTCGCCTATTTGTTGTTGTTGTTGTTTTTTTTTAACTATACATGTCATCTTATAGTTTTGGGTCTCTCATATTTACATAGATACAGCTGGGTCCCACATTCATCACCAGCAGAGACCTAATGCTTTTTTGTTTGTTTTTAATGTGTTATTATCACATAGTTTTCTTAAAGAATTATATTTACAACCATAATTCCCCCAGCTGCCTGCTGCCGGGGGGATTAACACACAGTTAGACTCACTTGCTTAAAATTTATTAAACTACTTACGGTTCTTGAAAGTTTTTTTTTTTCTTTTCTTTTTTTTTTAACGTTTGTAAGTCAACCTTATAGCTCTAAGCTTTTGTTTTTTTCTCTCTCTCTTAACAAATAAAGTTAACACAGAGCTCAAGCCGTTCGTCTTCCCCATAAAAACTCTAAATTATCCAAATAAATGTACGAACCAAGAATAATAATAAAATAACATAGAAAATAAAAAAAAAACAAAAAAAGAAAAGAAAAGAAAAATATTGCACTTAAATTCAGGACAGCATCGGACCTGTTTGGTGGTTAAAAGGGAAACGGGAGCTTCTTAGCTGAGTGCTTTGTGAGGCGGTGAGAGCGTCCGTAGAAGCATCCAGCGAGTTAATCTAAATAAATAGGCAAACTTTTTTTTTTTTTTGTACAACATGTCTATTGAAGCGAGCGTCTTCTCGAGTATTGCTCCGTGTGATTGGAGAATGCGGGGCGGGCTTGGGGAGGGGGGCGAGTAGGGGGCTAGAGGATATAAAAACAGTGGATGAGTAGAAAACCCCGAAACCAAGCTGGAACCTGTCATGGTCAATGTCCTGAGAATGCTTCCTCCCGTTAGTCCAGAATGAGCTACAACGTTCAAAAGGAAAATGTCGATTGGCTGTGCGCAGCGGTTTTTTTTCTTCTTCTTCTTCTTTTCCTTGTCGAGTTTTCACTCCTTGTTGTAAACAGTCTTTGGAGACAGGAAGCGAGTCCTCTGCTCTTTCCATCTCTGGCTCTGAATGTGACTTTTAATGTCTTTTTTTTTTTTTTTTTTTTAAATGATGAGAGGGTGACACGTAGCTGCGATTCTTCACAGCTCCAGTCCATCCGTTATTTATACATCTGCGCCTTCCTCTCGTCTCCGCCTTGGCCCACCTCCCCACCCGTCTTTCCCTCTCTTCCATTGCTCACAGTATCTCTCCGCAGTCTTGGGATGAACTTAATGAAGTGAAAGCCGTTTATAGGAGCTCTGAGTGGATGCAGGGCGGAGCACACGTGGGGCCACGTTAGCCGCGGCGCTAAGTTTCTCTCAGACGTCGTCTTTGTTTTTTGTTTTGGGGGTTTTTTTTGTGTTTTTTTTTCTTTTTTCCTTTTGTTTGTTTCTCGTCCCACAGCTTGGAGACTGATGAGGAAACATGAAGAGAAGAGGACTTTTGTGTCGTACCAACAGCTTTGAAGTGGCTTCACAGAGGACGTGGTGGAGGAAAGGAGGGGGGGTGGTGGGGGGGGGAACTAATTTTTATAAGAAAATAAAGGGAACAAGTGACAAAACAGTACCGGACTGTCTTCATGTCTGCAGGGTGTTTCGGAGCAACCCCTCCTTTTCTCCAGTACAACTGGATAAAAAAGACTAACACGCACGCACAGACACACAGACACACACATGCACACACACACACACAAAATGACAGTGATGAGACAAGCGTCCAGCTCCGGCCCTCGCTCACGGGCCTCGGTATTGTTAGCAACATCCATCCATCAGTTCATCCACTCATGCATCCACCTGGTAAGCTACATTCCTTTGCAGTGCCATAGCTTTGCCGCGTCCTCTCGCACCTTGACAACACAAACATTTATAGTGGACAGGATGACACACACACACACACACTGACACACACATACGCACGCACGCAAATTAAAAGGCAAACAAAGAACCTCACATCCCACCCACATGCTCTACTCATTTCAAGTCTGCCCCATTTTTTTCTTATCATCATCATCATCATCATATCGTTTTATCCGAGTATCTCTGTCGGCTCTCTTTATGCTGAAGATGAAGTCGAGGAGGAGCTGGGCTTTTTTTGGTTGATTAAGTCCAAGTAGAGTTCTGAGCGCAGGAAGCGGGGATATGAGTCCTTCTCCATCAGCCCGTATATCCGCCTCTGCGCGAGGTCGAAGCAGGAGCGCGTCACATTCTGCAGGTTGTCCTTAGTGTGATCTCTGGTGTACGAATCCAGGTTGACCTGGACGGCAAAGAGAATGACAAAGGTGAGGGAGGTGCAGGATGAGGATGAAGATCTCGAGGAACAGGAGGGGGTTAAAATGAGGTGGGTCTTCCCCTCCCAACCCCCCACGGGAGGCTGTGTCCAGAAGAGTTATGCTCACCTCTTTACAAGACTGGATGGCGATGTACTCCGCAAAGATTTTCTTGGCTTTTGAGGCCATCTTGGACTGTGACTTGATCTTCTTGTATTCCTCGCATGCTAGCCAGAATTCCAGATTCTCCTCGCTGAACTCTGTGCGCAGGAAAGCTCTGAAGGCTGCCAGACCATCTGTGGGAGGGGGGGGCAGAGAACAGGAGAAGGAGGTGGTGAGAGGAGAATAAACAAGAGGAGAGTTGACTCGAGTGCCATGGCAACCTCACAGCTGAAGCGCTCCTTGAGGTTCCAGTGCTTAAAATAGCTCCATGACTACTTTTTTTTCTTCGAGTCATGCGGTTGGAATAAAGTGAGACATAAAAACCCTGAAAACCGCACACACACATTCGAGTTGTCTTTTCAATGACATCACCCCACTGACTTAATCCTTCCTTAATATTCAGCCGGAATCCGTGCATGAATTTATCCATGCACGGGCTCATGAATGAAGAAAGGGCTTGCTGTTGAGTGAGTCCTGGCTAAAGTGCTTGCAAGTCTAAATCCGGCACTTTTTAAAGTTTCGGCCGAGTTAATGATTTGAGGAAGAAGGCATCCAGAAATAAAGAATGGCAGGAAGCCGCGTCCACCCACCGCTACTGTCTGCACCTTTCCGTTCCCATGAATCACCCACGCTGATAAGGCGAGCCAGTGCGGAGCGGTCATCTCTTACCTCATCCCGGTTGAGCGGTGACTGAGGTGAGAGAGGGAAGCGAGCATGCGGGCCAGCGGAGCCCAACGAGGAGCAGATGTTGCTCGGGATTTATGGCGGCGCTCCGCTCTTAAAAGGCTCCGCGTTGAAGCGTGAAAGATGGATCGCGGCAAACAAAAATAGCAGCACAGTTGCGGGCGGCGCGCTGCCTGTTTAAGTCGCTCGCCATCTCCATATGTAACGCATGGACCCGCCGGGATTAGGGAAACTTGCAGCAAGCTGGCTGGTAACTGCGGCAGCGTGCGTGCTTGCGTGCGTGCACGCGCGTGTGTGCTTGTAATCCATAAGCTGCTGGATGCATATTTCCTAACCACTTCAAGCATGCACTCTATTTATATACCTTGTATGAACATCAAAAAAAAAAAAAAGATCACATAACTCCAAACCGTCTGGCCAAAAACGTTCATGCGAAGGGAGCAAGATTAAACTTACATTTGTGCGCCAGCAGCTTGTCCAGCGAGTCCCCCCATTTCAGCGCTTCCTCCGGGGTGGGCCTGCAGATGAAAGCAGAGCGGTTCTTTAATAAGCCCATCTCTGCCAGGTTTCTCATTGTGTGACCCATCCGCGGAGCCTGGTCTATGCTGGGTAAATGAGTGGAAATGTGGAAGTCGGTAATCTCCACGCTGCCTCCTTCCACTCTCGAAGTCTGCTGGTCTCCTCCCCTCCCCTTCAACAATGAAGAGCCATGAGTCTCTCTGCTCGACTCTGGCGGGGAGGGAGGCTTTTATGCTCCCACAATGAATGCAAGTTGGAAGGCAGTGGGGGGAGGGGCTTGAGCCAGCCAATGGGGGGCGCGCGCTGTCGGGTTTAGAGACCTCCTCTGTCACCAGTGTCTCTGTCTGCATCTGCTGCCTCTCATCCTTTCTCTGCTGTGCTATTGTAAAGCATCTTTACAGTGCCGCTCATTTCCATCTCTATTTTCTAACGCTGACATAAAGGGAACATCATTCCTCTACCTGACAAGAGCTACAAATGACAGATCTCTGCACAACCCTCGCGATGACATTGGAAACCATCAACACGCCACTCATAACACAATTCCACGGGCAAATGAATGACTTTATGCAAACGTCTGTCTGCCTCAGGTAGATGGGATTTATCGGACGAGCTGAACATGCTTTCTAATTTCATGAAATAAAAAAAAAGGTCTAAACAATCTCTCCCATTGTGTTCGCGCCACCATTACAAGCACACTCCCATCTCTGCCACTGCCCACATGTCTGCCGGGTCACCACCACCACCACCACCAGCAGTTGTGGCGAGACCCGGAAAGGCGTCTCGCACCCACCCACATGCACATGCCACATGTGGAAGTGGCCACTTACTTGACTGACTTCATGGATTTGTCTAACTTGCTGGCTGGGTTGCTTCCTGGGGATTCATTCCTCCTCCGCAGGAAAGCCAACCGATTCTTCATGTCTTTGGCCCTGAATGAAGGAAAGATAGAGGGAAAGAGAACGAGAGAGGTGGCAAGACGGAGGGGGGGAAAGAGAAGGGGGGAAAAAAAGAGACATGGGAAGAAGCGGTATTTGAGAATTCCAAAGTCCAAAGTCCACAATTAATACAATCCAGAACACGGGAAATGACCAAATTAGCTCTTCAGCACTGTAAATCCAATCCATATGACACCAAACCCACAAATGCCAGAAAAAAAGAAGAAGAAAAAAAAAAGAGGAAGAAAATAAACGCCATGTTGTGTACATTTTTTGTCTTCAGTCAAGTATGCTGGAATGATGAAACAGGGTTTTCCAAAAGGCGGGATGTCCAGCTGCTTTGCCTCACTTCGTGTTTCAGTGTCTCCTGTCAATCTGTTATCTCTCAGCAGTCTTTCCTGAAGATGTGTCCCTGGCAGGTTCCTCGGCAGGGACTGAGCGAATGTGGCAGAGAAGGAGGAGAGAGACTCAATCCTCACTCCTCTGTTTCATCACGCCATTCTCCATGTGCCTGGAGGGGTTGCTGAGAGGGAGCTGACCCAGGGCCGAGACAACAGGGCACGGTGACACCCCCCCCCCCCCAAACCCTCCCCAACCTCACTCCTCTGCTCCTTCCATCCTGCAGGAGCGACAGAAAAGTCCTCCTGACCGCCCATCTTTACCTGCTTCACCTGTCTCCAAACATCGACACCGTGCAACCTTATCCTAAATGCCCCCGCGCTCGCTCCCCCATGGCCTCCGACTGAAATCCGCACTTCCCCTGAATCCCATGGTGCATGTCCTGGCTTTTCCCGACCTGGAGAACACGCAGCCTCTTTGGGATGTGACCTCACTCAACACCCATTTCCTGAGTCCCTGCTTTTGATTTCCACTGTGAATTGGCTGGCCCCGCTAATAATGCAGCATGGCGGTGCGCGCTCACTGGCCCAATCGCTGCAAACTGTCCCACTGCCAACCCACAGCCCTCTGGAGAGCGCGCCAGCCAAATTAAGAAACAAGGCTTTCAGTTATAGACACTCGTCATTCAACAAATGGACACCCAAGGAGAGTGAAAGCTCGCCCAGCTGCATACCGGCGCAAATACTGTCCATGAATCTGCACGCAACAGCATGCAAGAACACCCAAGCAGCCATTTCAAAGGCGCCGTCCTCCCCTCGAACCCGTGCCAGCTCATGCCCACTTCACCTCACAGGTGTTGGAAATCTCCCACATGAGTGTGTGCGTGTGTGTCAGTTTGTGTCAGTGTGTGATGCGGGGAGGTGGGAAGGGAAGAGATGATTTATGCCTGCGCAAATGTGAAGTAGTCACAAAGCCGAACAGAGAACACAGTCACCCGGTCTGATGTGAGTCTTTCCAAGTGTTGCAGGACAGGAAAGGTAGAAACATGCCTGTACACAACACACACACATACACACACACACCAACAGTGCAAGAGTGGCTGCAAGGGGCAAATGAATAGATCCTTTAAATCAGGATGAGAGTGGCTTTGTGAGTGGAAAGATTTGGGTGTGTTTGGGTTGGAGTGGGAGGTGGCGAGGGTGGGCGGAAAATTACCTTTTGTCGATTTTGAGAACTAAAAGAGGTGTGTTTCGTTTTCTTTTTTTGTCTTTCAAATGCAAGCTTCACGGGAGTAAAACCGCCGCATGACCGCCTTTGGAAGTGAGCGCGCCGCCTATAAATGAAGCGGCATGCACCGTTGCTGCGGAAAAATGCGTCCTCTTCATAGGCGAGGCGAGGGAGATGAAAAATGGAAAAAAAAAAAAAAATCAATGCGAAAGGGAGACAAGGGAGATGTAAGAGCGCCAGAAAATTCACCAAACAGCATTTTCACATTTCGCCGGCAATTCCACATCAATCTCCTCTCTTAATCACACCTAAACATCCACACAGCGTCAGCGCAGGAGAGATGACTCATCCCTGGACTCGGTGCTCCGCATGAAACAAGCCCAAAACCAGATGTGAGGCAGAATTCAGGCCTCTCTCTCATGGAAACAACGGGCCGCTCTAATGTGAATCGCTCACATTTGCCAGCCTGAAGGACATTATTACCCAAATAAAGAACTCTCTGGCTGTTAAATATACTCATAACACCAGAGCAGGATTTATTAGGTTGTTCTATTTTTGGGGTGGCACTCAAGGCAATTAGGGCTGAAGCTGTGCATGTGTCAGCCAAAAGAAAAAAAAAAAAAAGAAGCCTCCGTCCTGCCTGCAAGGAGGCGAAGAACTTGTATTCTAAAAAGTGTGGAAAATACTGTGTTGGTCTGAAAAACAAACAAAAAAAAAGGCAATTTATTATCTATGTCTGGGTTTTATACAAGCTGAGCCATCGTGGGAATGATGTGACAATGATGTCACATCTTCGAGGGTGAATGCATGCTTCTATCCTGCCACCATGTGGGTGTCAATGGGTACTGCAAACACAAGCTCTTCAATTTTTTTTTTTTCAACATTCCTGCGGTTCAGAATGCTCGGGAGGCATTGTTTAGCAGTTTGTCAACTCTAGAAACACACTCGCATTATCCCATCATTTATTTTTCCACCGGTAGTATTTTCAGAAACTAAGGCACTGACACATTAGAGAGAAAAGTTGAGCGTTCCACGTTTAAATCCTCGATAATTAGTTACTTTAACAGCTGCCGACTCATTTTGCCAGGAAACTGACTTATTATCCCGAGTATGGCAGCTCTTTCATTCCTGCTCTGCACACCGAACGTCTGTTGCTGCGTTTTAAAGCTGTGAGAGGTGAATACTAAAAGCAGAGGGACGTAACCGCAGAACTTTGGAACCCAGTAAGCATTTTCACCTCATGTCAAAACGTGCCTCTGCTCCTCTGCATCCCCAAATCCTCAAAATAATCAGTTTCCATTAAAATATTAGCCGTGGTGGTTCTCTCTCGACTGATATATCAACAGAAATTATTGCGCCAGCCTGCTGTAACGCCCCTTTGAGTCCGCTGATGCTGCACTTGCTCAGCAACGCGACCTAGCAGCGCTTTAAACTACTGCACACCAACAAAACTGACTTCTTTTTTTTTTTTGTCTGTAGATCTGCATACATTGAGAGGGTGCTTATAAAGCAGTGAGGAGCTTCTAGAGATTAAAGCGGCAATACGAGATTTTCAGTTCACCCAATCATGAAATTGATGTTTCGGGTTGGTTTCCGTGTAGCTGCTGGTTTGGGTTTTCTGGCCTCTAGAGCTATCTGTAGTGTTAGTGTTGTGTTCAGAGACAGGCGGTAAACTGAGCTCTCTTGCTGCTGGGTTGGAGGAACACAGAATTATATTGTATAGTAAAAGCAAGGCTTATTCGGACGTATTCTAAATGCCGACCGTGTCGTCACTCTATAGCCGTAACACTGCGCAATCCAAATTTACTTTGCGACATTTACTGCATAATGATACGTGACAGCAAACATTCATCCATTTACCACTTTCACTGGGAACAAGAGTTTCTCTAGACTGCTGCAGCCTTTAAATTAAACTGCCCGTGTGATCATTAGCTTAATAGGAGTATACAGGAGTAAAATGCTGTAATTTTTCTGGCTCAGTGTGGGCAAAGGCGCAGTGTTTATTCTTAGAGTGGCATCATGCAGAAGGCGGCAGCCACGTCCGAGTCCTCCAGACGTACAGAGATATGCTAATTAAGCCGGCCGACGAACTGAAAGCATTTTTAATGACCTAAAAGGAAAAGTATTGCCTGACTGTTCTGTCGACTTAAAACAGACGGCGGGGAGGACCGCAACGTGGCAGCACACCAACAAGGCCACCACTGTTGACAGAAAACGCGCCAGAATGCAGATTGCGAATCAGAGACACAGACCATACAATCTGCACAGTAATGACATCTTCCAAGTGTCTCGCTTTTCAGTCGCCCTCCTTGTGTAGTCCCCTCTCTATCCTGGTCATCCTCAAGCCATCCCAAACAGCAGCATCTATGTTTCCCGCTCAGATCTGATTTACGCCGCCCGGTCGGCCCTGCAATTAGCTCGCAATTATCTTGAGCTAAAAGTCCGACCCATGCCCTGTTAAGAGATTATCGGATTAGGACGATCTCCGATCGAGCACAGCGGCAGCCAGAAATTCCTGCTGCACTGCCCCCTGATCAAATTCTGCACAATTCTGCCTTTGCGGCAAAGGCAAACTACGCACGCACACACACACACACACACCTGCTTTGTGTCTGTACAAGAGAGACATCTCTATGTGCGCGAGTGAAGGAGCGCGAGGTCTTTGGCGCCGCCAATTATCTGCAGGTGCTCTTTATTCCCTCTTTGCGTGGCTCATATTAGACGGGCTAATAGCACCCTGCTGGCTATTCCTGGTGTTCAGGAAAGTAGGCTGCACTCCCAGGGAAAGGCTCCGGGAGCACATGGTTGCAGAGCTGCAGACAGACACACCGCGGATCACAATGTACCACACACACACACACACACACACGCACACGAGCGCCAGTCGATTCCACCGCCTCACTTAAACCTGCTCTTATGTTTGGCTTCAGTTCCCATAATGGAAAGGGGGCCAGGGGGCTTTGCAAAAAAAAAAAAAAAAAAGAAAGACCTCACCTGTGAGATGAGCAACGAGAACAGAGGCGGCATTAAAGCAGAGAACGCGAGCGGGCGACTGTCAAGCGTGTTGTCCGGAACGCTCTATTTACAGAAGGCTGCTTTCCTTTAAAGTGTAAACATGACACACAAATAACCGCGGCAGAGCGTGAGCGTGTTTTTTTTTTTTTTTTTTTTTCTTTGCGCCTGTTTTTGCGAGATTAGAGGTCAAAGTTCGGTTCGGTTTCTCTGCAACACCGGAGGTTAGAAGATGTGGGAGCAAATTATTCGGGATGAGCAGGACGGACCCGAAATGTAACACGGCTAGAAAAAAAATATCTATCCGAAAATCTATTAATTGCCAGTTGAAGGAAAAGCGAGTCACCCTGGAATATTCCTAGAAGAACAGTGAAAAAGGGAATTGCCCTCAATTTCGTCCATAAATATAACACCATCACATGCTGCAGTCTCCCTCAATCAAGACCTTAGAAGAAAAAAAAAAGAAAAGAAAAAAAAAGCTCTATTTCTGAGCAAACTCTCCTTCCTACATAGCCACAAAGACCACATGAGCAGCCCTATTCCTGAAATCCAGGCTGCATATTTAAAGAAAAAGGGGCAGCCTCAAGTTAGAAGATAAGGCTGCCTCTTATTCCAAAATAGTTTTGAGCGCTTCAGCCTCATGGGGGATTCTTCTTCTCCCTCTTTGCGACTGTCAAATGAGATCCACGTAGAGGTCAGATAGCTTCCCACCAGCCCAAGAGACGGGATTCCTGCGGGACACTAACAGCCCCCACACACACTTTCCCTCACCCTCCCTGCTGATAGCAAATCTTCATAGGGAATTGCAGATGACCCCCCCCCCCCCCCCCCCCCCCCCCACCCCCCACCCCCCCCCCCCCCCCACACCAAA